>JAAAKG020148179.1:0-10309 GCA_010014905.2 Druon quercuslanigerum
TCGACAATTTAATAGACAGAGACCTCTGTCGTAACATCAAACACTGGTATTAGGCCTCTAAAAATATTCTATCTAATAATAATTAGCTGCTGTGTAACTAAATTATTAAAATTATTTTGTTTACATAAAAGATTCTATCTTATTATCTATTTTACTTATCTATTTGCTTATCTGCAATTCTCAAATTATAGTTGCAGCATATCAAGTCCATCCACAGAGCAAAGAAGCTTCAGGGGAAAATGCTTCCAATCTCTTGGCAAAAACGTATTCGTCAGCTCCAGGATCATTTAAGCAGAATCAGATTATTCCACGCATTATTTCAGAAACAAAACTAAGCTCTCGAAATAGTATATTGAATTACATAAATTTTAAACAAGAGCCTCAGTCATCTTCAAGTATCAACCGAACTCACGAAGCACTTGACAACAAGACCGACATTCCGGACTATGTAACTAAAAAAGCTATAGACGCACCTGTGAAAGGCATTTCGAAGAGCCCAGATGCTCGTTTCAATAAGAATAACTCAGCCCAAAAAACATCGAAAACAAAGTTGCGTGGGAAAATGAAGTCAGAACCAACCATGAAAACACGTAAAGTACAAGAAAATATTAAAAATGACCAGAAATTAACTTTCAAACAAGTGCATCAAAGATTACGTGATCGTGAGAAAAGTGTTGCAAGCACCATGGTAGATCCAGAAAAAAAGCCTAAAGATCCTTTTTATGATTCCGAAACTGAGAAAATAACGCATGTTAAAGCCTCTACGGAGGTAGCAAAAAAGACTTGGTCTCGGGTTAAAAAATTTGGGAAAGAAATGCGCCCTTTGAAGAAGAAATCATTAAACGTGAGCATTGAAACTAAATCTCATAGTGCGCCAAAATCCACCAGTAAAAAAATTCTTTCCACAGAAATTGGCGATACACAAGACATTTTTGCTACTGTTCTAGAAAAAAATTCTTTAAATCTAAGCCACTCTTTTTCAGAAGCAAAAGATGGGGAAGATCTAATTTCTCGACTCAGCAGCAAAGAAGTAAACGACATAATTGGCGTGGTGCCTGAAGAAGATTCTGAAACTGGTAGCTTTACACCACAAAACATAATTGATAATAAATCTCCTGAAAAATTTGGTTCGGTGACGGAATATTTCAAGGGATTTCAGAAGGTTAGTCCTAAGGCGCCAATAATTATGAGCGACCAAGCACCACCGAAGGATGAAAAGTCAACTCTTGAGCAAATCATTGAAGACTCTAATCCGGAAGATGAACGAAACGAGAATCTACTTTTATGTAAACGAAGTCAGCTGCTAGTTACGCAGAGTTCCGATGAAACTAAGTCATACAAAATTTCGCCCGAAATTAATAAAATTATTTTAACCGCGGTTGAGATTCCAACTAAAAAATTTCCTGAGGAACAAATAGATTTAACGCTTCTAGTAGAGCAAATGGATTTTACACTTCCAGTGAGTAGTGTTCAATCCGATAGAAAAAATAACAAAAGCAATTATCTGCGTGAAGAAAATAGTCAGAGTTTTAAAGATGTCGAAGCTGTTTCTCAGAGCAATTCTCTAAATAAAGATGCAACCCTTGCTGCAAGAAAAGTGTCAAACTTGTCATCGAAAAGAAATTATGACGAAAATTCTGAATCATTTTCTTTTGAAAACAATGCGGATAGTTGTAAACGTTCATTAACGAAGGCGTCTAAGTCTTTTATTCCGTTTAAAAAACTGGGTAGAATTTTTCTTAAAAATCACCGTCGCATTCCTTTCTATTATCTCGGAAGATTAAGCAATAACCACAATTTCCTAGAGAAAAGTAACGTTACGATTTTATCGCCAACTAAGTCAGAAAAAAAACATGTGAAGCGGAATTTCTCATTTACAAATTTAACCGATTCTGGTTTCAGCAGAACAAGAGGGAATTTGACTCCAGAGACTCCAAAGGTAAATAAAAGAGTGCAAGGCTTAGAGCGAACTTCTTCAGGTACAGTAGTTTTATTATCACCTCAAAATGATTCACAGTTGAAACATCTATCCATTGGTTCACCGCACAAAGAGGGAGAGCCTTCTGTTATAAAAACTTCAATTATTAGTAGTGAAGATAATTTGAAATGTTCTTCTAAGACCTTAGAGAGGCAGAAAAGATTTACGGCTCCTAATACAAAAAAGAATATTACCTATAAATTTGAGACAAGGGCTCAAGAATGTGAGCAGTTAGGCAAGAAAGAAGAATTAATTGCAGAGAAAGAAGAATTGATGTTTGCAGAAAAAGAGGAACTGATTGCAGAGAAAGAAGTTCAACATCCAGATTACAAAAAACTTTTTTTAGATGGCTCTGATTTTGACATAGACACTGCCAAGTTTCACGAATTTGCAGATGAAGCTGAATTTGTAGCTAACAAGCTATCTGACGAGGAAGATTCAGGGAAAAAAAAAGAAGAAGAACCGAAACTTCTACAGGACACTGACAGTGGATCAATCATTCCATCTTCACTTGATAGGCCTCCAAAGAAGTTTAAATTATCATCTGAAAATGTGATGAAACCTACTTCTTTTCACAGACCCGACACTACAGAGAGCCTTCAACAACGTTTTGCGTATCACGAAATTTCACTGCGAAATTCGCATATTAATCAAAATGTTGGATCTCTGGACATTGCAGATCGCTTTTTTGAAGATGTAATTGAAAAGTCTAAACGTATTCGGGCTAATACTTCCGTAGATAATGTCGTGGGTAACATTGAGCCCAGCCAAAAGGAAATCGAAAGGACAGAACATCCGGAAGTTAACTTCTGGAAAACAAAAACAAACGAATTTGATAAAAATATTGAAAAAGCCAGTAATTCTATAAAAAATATCGAAACTCTTAACAAGCCAGAAATTACGACTAAGTTACTTAAAGAAAATGAAGAAGGGCAAATAGATCCATCCTTTATTTTCTATTCGCTACGTATCAACGCTCACTGCCATGATGAAGAAATGAAAAATTCAGGATCTGACAAAGAAAATACATTGCAGTATCCGAATGAAGTTAAGTCGTCTCAGCTCTCAACGCACAATGGTAAACCTACTCAGACTCTTTTAACGAGTTCCGTGAGAATCGATGAAAATTTGGAAACAAAGGAAACAAATGTACAAGATTCAGGCGATTTTACTTCAGCTTACAGAAGTCCTTCATTGGAGAAATATACGACAGATAGAAAGATTCGGAATGAGGTAATGTTGAATGCTTCCAAGAATAAAGTAATTGCTACTGTACCGGACTCTTTAATGAATATTACAGAAGAGCAGTTAATGCTTAACGAGTTTGAGAAAGAACTGTTTGGAGGAGCGAATAAGGCTTGTGAAGATGCTATATCTTTGATTCAGGATGGTTTAAAAGCACCAAGTACAACGACTGTGAGAGTTGCAAATGTAGATCCGAGGAGTGAAAATGATTTAGTCGCCGAGACACTGGATGATTATGAAGATTTGGACATAATAGGAAACACACCGAAGGGCAATAAAAACATGCATGAAAAAGTACTATTAGACGATGACTGTTCTGATTTTTCTCCAATACCTACAGTCGGCTCAAGTCGAGGTAAAATAGTAAGAGGACCTTTTATACAACCATCAATTAAAAGGAAATCATATCCCATTTATCACAGTACACCAAAAGTCCCGAGAACTGCATCTCCGAAATGTGCAACTTCCTTGAACTCAAGTATTTTACCATCATCTTTACAAATCGAAGAAAATTTAGTTACGCTTATACCAAAATTGACCTTCGTTTGTAGCGGCTTGTCAATGTCTCAAATTGAGACAGTGAAACAATTGGCGAAACTAGTCAAAGCAGATTTCACGAGTTCATTCAATCCGAACGTCACACATGTAATTGTTAAAGTCGCTGGACCACAAAATGCAGCTGAAAAGACTTTAAAATTCGTTCAAGGTATTGCACATAGAAAATGGATAGTTAGCGTAAACTGGGCTTTGGATAGTTTGCAAGAATCAAAGTTATTAAGTGAAGAAAAGTACGAGGCTGTTGATAACTTAACTTTAGAGGAGGGTCCAAAAAAATCGAGATTAAGAAGGAGGGGTATTTTTGAGGATTTCCTTTGCATGTGCAAAGGTCCTTTCAACAATGTTTCAATCGCAGAATATTGGGTGAGTGTAAATATATGATATTTTATACATAAAAACACGTATGGGTTAAGAGCATTAGTAAATGGCACTGATCTGTCAAATACTGGCTTTTTCCTACTGCTTAAAGCAAATTAAAGAAGGGTGACAACGACTGGTTGTATTTCGAATCGTTGATGCTCTTATCCCATATTTTGTCTGCGTATTATTAGGATAAAAAATAAATCAATTGATTTAATTATAGTCGAATTAAAATGTCTTTTTCGTTATTCTATCTTATTTTATACAGTATTGAAGATAACAATCCATCATGTTTCATTAAAAAATCTGCATACGCAAGGGATTCACTCTCTTAGATACTACTTGCCAATGGGGATCCCAGATAACAATCGTGATATGCGCATTAACGTGTGATGCACGTGTGACGCACATGTAAAGGCATTATAAAGACAAATAATTGTCCAAAATATTTAAAAAAATAATATATTCTTGACTTTTTAAATTTTGAAAGAAAATTTCTATATTAATATAATTATTAATTTTTGTAATAAAAATAACCAAGTGCATTAAAGAATTTAAATGTAGCGCGTGCTTAGCAGAATGAATAGGTATGTCAAATAGTGGGAGATGGGAGGCTTATTTTACCAACAAAGTTGGGGGCTTCCCGCGCCCGTAGAAATCACATAGTTGACATATTTTTGTTTACTTCTTGACCCTGCAAACTAGGTATCATCGAGGGCGATCGTCAATTCGCTGACGACTACCTGCGAACCCTTCCTCCTCTGCTGCACTTGTCGGCAGCGAATACCCCTCATTCAATTCCGACTGGAAGCATGTTCGGTGTATTTGCCGACGCAATACTTCTTCTTACTGCGCATGTGTCGTTGATCGCGGGATTACTTAAAATGAATAAATTAGTTTTTTCTCTTGTTTCTCTTATTATATTATTTTTTATATAATATATATAGTTTATTAATTATTTTATTTAAATTTAAATTTTAGTAAACATTTTTAGTAAGAGCTGTAAGAAATAAAATTACTTTCTTTGTATGAATATGATTATTTCCTCGTTTTTGTTGAAAATTAATTTTTTCAACTTAAAGTTTAACTGTTGTAAAGGATGTTTAGAATGAATTAAAAGTGGTGTTTGTGTTTTGCGAAAGATATGAATATGTTACTTTGAGTTTACCGGGAAAATTGAAAAACTTAACGGGGGAAAACAGGGAAATAACTTTTTATAAAAAAAATCGTAACAATGAAGGTAATCTTGTAATTTGGATAAAAATTTGAAATTGCAATAATTTCTTTTTTATTTTGGGCTAAACAGTTATCTCTATTAAGTAACTAACTTTAAGCAATCAACTTGGGAAATGTTAGTCTAATGATAGTTCTATCGTTCAACTACAATTTTACGTCACAAGAAAAAAAAACTAATTTATTCATTTTAAATCATCCCGTGGTCAACGTCACATGCGCAGTAAGAAGAAGTATTGCATCGGCGAATACACCGGCCATGCTTCTAGTCAGCAGTGCAAGAGGGCTATTCGCCACCGAAAAGTGCAGCTAGTCAGCAGTGCAAGAGGGGTATTCGCCGCCGAAAAATTCCAGTAGAGGGAATTTAAGGGATCCTAATGCTTTTAATGCATTTTCCAGGATTTCAGGAAGTATTATTGTAGAATTTCACGGGATTCAAAAATATTTCACTATATTAAAAAAAATGTATTCACAATTAGTTTTTAGAATGTAATAATATCCTAAAAATTAAATAAATTTAATAGACTACTTTTCATTTCAAATTCCAGGATATCTGGAAATGTCTTTAAATTCTAAAGAACTTCACAGGAGGTTATGATATTTTTAATGATTTTAAATAATTTATTCACAAGAAATGAGGGATTTCTTAGGGTTTCAAAGATTTCACGAGATTTAAAAATATTTTTTGCAATTCATTTGTAATTCGCCCTGAATTCTTAGTCATTTATCCTGAATTCTTATAAATTCGCTCGATTTCACTCAGCTCAGTGGTCTTTTAAACTCCCCCTAAATTCGTAGGTATTCAACGAATTTTATAGATTTGAACCATGTTGTCAATTTCATTTAAATTCTTTAGAATTTAATTTCAAATCTTTTGTAGCCTTTTTTGGCTAGAAGTTAGTAGGGTTGAAAAGATTTGAATGATATTTGACATTTTTTACATGAATTCTTATAATTGAATAAATTTTATTTTATTTGATGCATGCTTTGAATTTAGAAAATTTGTTATTTAATTGACCGTAAATGCGTTTAACCTCACTCATTTATTTATTTTATTATTTTATTAATTCCAATTGTATGGAAATCAATCAAATTGTTTTAATTAAACCAATTTGTTTGGAGTAACTTTGTATACCAATTAGGGTAGTTCGTTGACAAATGAAATTAGAAGTCTTACTGCAACTAAGACATTATGTGTTCTAAGACATTGTCAATGTCAACTAAGACATTGTTGTGTGTAAGTTTCAAGCCAAAAATACACATTTTTACCTAAGAAAGGCCTAATTTTCAAGAAAGCAGTTAAATTTTTATCTGAATGCATAATGTGGTACCATATAGTTGATTTTTCAACCAAAAAGTATATTTTTTCCACCAAAAAAACGAATGTTAAAAAAAATTGCATAATGTTGCAACCAAATAGTTGAATTTTCAACCAAATTGTTAAATTTTCAGTTAAAAATTAAATTAAAAAAAAAATAATTTTCAACGAGTTAGTTCAATTTGGAACCTAAAAATGATATCTCAATAAAAAATGTAGTAGTTAATATTTGAACTAAAAAATACTTTTACTTTAAATCAAAAACAGTTAAATTTTCAACCTAGAAGATTAGTTTTCTACCAAAAAAGACCAATTCTTAACAAAATACATCAGTTTGTAAGGAAATAGTTGAAGTTTTAATTAAAGTAGATACATTTTCTACTAAAACTAAATTAGTTCAATTTCCAGTTTAAAAAAATTATTGATCGTCCAAAAAGACTAATTTTCGACCAAAAATGTAGTTGATATTTCAATCAAAAAGATCAAATATTCTTAATGTAGAAAAGTTGATTTGAATAAAAAGAGACGCAGTTTCGACAAACCTGTTTAATTCGCAGAGTAAAAAAGATTATTTTACCACCAACATGTAGCATTTTCAACCAAGTATTTAAATTTCGAAACAAGAGGATTATCATTCACCAACAGACACAAGATTTCAACCACATGCAGGGGGTAAAAATTTGGTGATTCATCATTTTGTTAAAAATTAATTTCTTTGGTTG
Source organism: Druon quercuslanigerum (assembly GCA_010014905.2). NCBI lineage: Eukaryota > Metazoa > Arthropoda > Insecta > Hymenoptera > Cynipidae > Druon > Druon quercuslanigerum. The sequence continues at coordinate 7,415 of JAAAKG020148179.1, forward strand.
AAAGTTACTTATTTTATTGAAAACTTGTTGGTTAAAAATTTAGCTATATACAAGCGTAGGTAGAAAATTAGTTTGTTTTAGTTGAAGATTCAATTATGTGCTTTAAATTTTGTTAATTTTGTGTAATGATAATCCTCTTGTTTCGAAATTTAAATACTTGGTTGAAAAGTTATCTACTGTGTTAATAATTCGTCTTTTTTGGCATAAATTTAATCTGTTTTGTTACAAATGCAACATTTCGGTGGAAAAAATATGTTTTACTCTGCGAATTAAACTGGTTCGTTGAAACTGCGTCTTTTTTTTATTTAAATCAACTTTTCTACATTAAGAATATTTGATCTTTTCCATTGAAATATCAACTACAGTTTTCGTCGAAAATTAGTCTTTTTGGTGGATCAATAATTTTGTTAACTGTAAATTTAACTAATTCAGTTTTGGTAGAAAATGTATCTGCTTTAGTTAAAAATGTATATTTTTGCGTTAAAAATTCGTCTTTTTGGCTTGAAAATTGTACAATTTGGTAGAAAATTTAACTGATTGGTCATTTTTGGTTTTTCCATTCAACTATTTGGTTGAAAATTGATGTAATTTGTGCAAAACTTGTCTATTTTGGTAGAAAAATATTATTTTTTTATTAAAAAAATTCAGCTTTTTGATTGAAGATGAACCTGTTTTAGTTTAGGATTGAACTCTTTTCTTTAATTTTTCTTTTTGATTCAGCTTACCTGTTTTTTATATAAAATAAAAATCTTTCTTTTCATGAAAGTCGAACTACTTCGTTCATTCACGACAAACAGTAAGATTTTACCAAATAATCCCCTACCTCTAATCGTTTTACTTTAAAACCCTAACGAACGGAGTACGTGCTTCAGAATTTCAGAACAAAAGTTTTTGTAACTTATGCAACGTCCCTTGCTTGCCGCGCATAAAAGTATAAAACAAAAAACTTTTTATATAAAATTTACCTGAATTAAAAAAAGTTCATTTTCGCTCATTTAAAAACATTATAACTTAAATACAAGCTATATTTTATTAGCATGGTTGACTTCATTTCGGCACCATCGGATAATTTTTTAATTAAAAAAATCAATAGATGTTTTAATTTGCTATAAAGGGTAACAACGTTTCAGCAGTATAGTCCAGAGGTTATACTCAATCCTGTCGGATCGTCGAGGTCGTATAAATATTTTTAATGATTCTTATGCAGAATGTTTTCCTGATTCCGAATCTGTATGGTGCGTCTTCGACAGATTGTGCATTCTCGAGATATTCGCAGTTAACCAATTTTTTAATTTCTCCCGATTAACGCTTTTCCATGAAACGTATTTTGATTTTCTTTTTTGAATTTCATTGTATTATTTCAGTACGAATACAAACTGTTGACACATATTTGCCCTCCGACGAATATTTATTTCACAAAAGCAACTAATAGAGGAAAAAATTGGGAAAACATTCTGTCTGCAATATCTTCAAAAATATGGGCTAAAAGAGAAATATATTTTCATTTATGCAAATAACAGGCAAAATGCACACTATTTATAATAAACACTATTTCTCAAAAGTTAATAATTTTCTAGCAAAATTGACTTTTGTTGGATACCATTCTGAAGTGTGATGATAAATAGTCATTTTTATTGATTCAGATCAATTTTAGAGACAATAGTTTTGCTCAAATATATAGATGCCGCTCCGAGACACCAAGTTCCTGTGAAATTATGGTGAAATTATTTAAATTTAGGCAACAAATCATGAATACTTAATTACAAGGTTTCAAATACAAATAACTTAGCAACAAAAAGTTATAAATAATATTAATTTAGCATGCTGATTCTCTAAAGCACCACTTAAAGATTTGTGTAAATAAGAAATTGTTTGTACAAAATTCGCTCAGTAGTTATACCCAGTCGTAGTAGATACCGAGCAAGGATTGTGGGCCCACTCAGTCCCAATATTATACTGAGAATTATTCTCACAGGAAAGCTTATTTAATTTCAATAAAAATTTGTGTTTCATTAAACTAAAAAAAAGATACAGACTAATTTACAAGAAGAAAATGATTTAATCATTGTTCATTGACTTTCTTATTCTATATTCAGTATTCGTATAGGTTGTAATTCACGAGTTTCTTTATTATACATGTTTTATTCGGTCTTGATGAGTCAGTATATACAGTTACATATCGTGTCAGTATGTTTAGTTATACAGGGTGTCCCAGAAGAATTGTCGTTCCTTGTGATGGCGGATAGAAAAAAAAATTCAAGTGGAAAACTCCCAAGGCATTTTGGGTTTGGTGCGTATTTTGGGTACTAGAGGGCATTGGAAATACATATAGGTGAACAGATAGTTGCAATTGTGCGTGCGACCCCGAAAAGCAATATCTCCTGCAGCGGTAACTTCACCTTGCTTCGACCATTCAAAAAAAAAAAAAGAATGCGATTTGGAATGTATTTGCCTGTTTAAATCGGGTAAGCTCGAGTTCGATCGAACCATAAAATAACTTTGCAAAAGAATTAATTTTTATATTTAAACATGTTCGAGATAAAAAAAATGGCTCACCGAATTTCGGTGCATGGAAAAAATGGACATCTAGGCCAGGTTCACAGAAATTTTGTGAGTGTAGCGCAAAGGATTTCAGTGAGCCCAGCTAATTCGCATATTATTGCAAATAATGAATGGCTATCCCAACTATTAACCCTGATTTATGTAAAATTCAGTCAAATGTATTGAGCTCTCTCAATTCTTTTGAAAGCATGGAATTCACTTCAACTATTTCCGAAGACATACCTTTGGTCATCAGTTTAACTACTTGAGAATAAGAATTTACACGTTTTTTGAATTCTAAAGAATTCTGTAGAAGTCTTTGAATTCAGTTGAAACCTTTAAGAACTTTTTAGA
>JAAAKG020148180.1:0-10309 GCA_010014905.2 Druon quercuslanigerum
AAAATTACTGAATCGGTCAGTGGAAAGTGACTGATAAGATAACTTAAAACGACTGGTTTATTTAGTTAAAATTACTGGTTAGATAATTCATAATTACTAATTCGATCAGTGGTAGTTACTGATTAAGTAATTCAAAATGAATGATTTAAATAGTAAAAGTTATTAACTAGATCATCTAAAACGACTGGTTGAATTATTGAAAGTTGATGGTTAGATCTTTCGAAATGACTGATTTCATCAGTTACATTAAAAATTAGATCATCAAAAAATACTGAATCGGCCAGTGGAAGTTACTGATTATATAATTTTAAACGACTGGTTTATTTAGTTAAAATTACTTGTTAGATAATTCATAATTACTAATTCGATCAGTGCAAGTTACTGATTAGATAATTCAACACGAATGGTTTAATTAATTAAAGTTCCTGGTTAGATCTTTAGAAATGACTGATTTAATAAATAAAGTGACAAATTAGATCATTCAAAGTGTTTTTCTTATTTTTTTATCGTGGAATGCATTATTAAAAAATTCCCGATACATTAAAAAATATCAAATTAATAATGCACTATTCTTCAAGTCTCTTTTGCTTGCAAGCAATTTTTGTACTCACTCATAGCTTCAGTATGAATTTGTGTAAATTGAAGTTGAACTCACCTAAAACAGAAAAAAAAACAGATTTGTTTATATTTGCTTTTATTCTAATAGATGGCTATTTTTAAGGGAAAACTCATAAATTATGTGCCATAGTTTGATGATATGGGGGGGGGGGGGTTTATAACTGTATTTGAAAAAACTATGCAAAATATTTATTTGAATGAAATTATGCTACATTCTTTTGCAATTTCTCTTTGTTTATAATTGTAATAATTCTTTGTGTAATTTTCGTCTGGGAATAAAATATATCCAGAATAAATTATTTTGCGCAGCAAGGTTTGACGATTTTTCTTATTGTTAATAATAAAAATATTTTAAATTCTTGAAATCCACTAAACTCCTGAAATTCCTTGAATATTCTGAATTCTCTGATTTCTTGAATTGCTCGAGTATCCTGAATTCTCTGAATATTCTGTATTCCCTGAATTCTTGGAATATTCTGAATTCTCTAAAATCCTTGAATATACTGAATTTCCTGATATCCCCGAATTTCCTGAATTCCACAAAATATCCTAAATTCCTGGAATATTGTGGATTTCCTGAATTTTGCTATCTTCCTTGGATTCTCTGAATTTCTTTCAGTTCTCTGCATTTCTTCAATTCCTTAAATCCTTGAAATTCCTTGAATAATATGAATTCCTAAAATTTTTTGAATTCCTTGAATTCTCTGTTTTTTTTTATTCATTAAATATCCTGAATTAAAGTGCATTCTCTTTTGCATTGCCTGAATTCCTTGAATTCCTGAATTCCACAAAATTTCCTAAATTCCTGGAATATTGTGGATTCCCTAAATTCTTTAAATTTCTTATATTATCTAAATTCCTTTGAATTCTCCGAATTTCTTGAATGCTATGAATTCCTTTAATTTCTTAAGGATCCTCAATTACATTCAATTCTTTTGTAGATTGAAATCCTTGAATATCCTGAATTCCTGGAATATTTTGGATTCCCTGAATTTTCTATCTTTCTTGAATTCTCTAAATTCTTTGAATTCCTTAAATATCCTAAATTAAAGTAAATTCTCGTTTAAATTGCCTGAATTCCTTGAATTCCTGAATTTCTAAAAATTGACGAGATATTGAAATGTCCTGAATTACACAAAATATCCTAAATTCCTGGAATATTGTGAATTCCTTGAATTCTATAAATTTCTTATATTAACTAAATTCCTTTGAATTCTCCGAATTTCATGAATGCTCTGAATTCCTTGAATTTCTCAAAGATCCTACATTAAATTCAATTCTCTTTTAGATTGCCTAAATTCTTTGAATTCCTAACAATCGTCTGAAATCCTTGAATATCCATAAGTTCTTATATCCTCTGATTTTTTTTTTTTTTTTGAAGTCTCTGAATTTCTTGAATGCTCTTAATTAAATTAAATGAATCCTAAATTAAATTAAATTAAATTCTGGATTGCTTAAATTCTTTGCATTCCTATATATCTTCTGAAATCCTTGAATATCCTGAATTCCTGGAATATTTTAGACTCCCTGAATTCATTGAGTTCTCCGAATTTCTTGAATGTTCTAAATTTCTTGAATGCTCTGAATTCCTTGAATTTCTTAAACATCCTAAATTAAATTAAATTAAATTCTGGATTGCCTAAATTCTTTGAATTCCTAAAAATATTCTGAAAGACTTGAATATCCTTAATTCCTTCAATATTGTAGGCTCTCTCAATTCTTTGAGATCTCCGAATTTCTCAAATTCTCTGAATTTCTCGAATGCTCTGAATTTCTTGAATTTCTTAAAGATCCTAAATTAAATTAAGTTCTTTTCTAGATTACCTAAATTCTTTGAATTCGTAACAATCGTCTGAAATCCTTGAATATCCTTAAGTCCCTATAATCTCTGAATTTCTTGAATGCTCTGAATTCCTGGAATTTCTTAAGAATCCAAATTTAAATTAAATTCTGGATTGCCTACATTCTTTCAATTCCTTTATATCTTCTGAAATCCTTGAATATCCTGAATTCCTGGAATATTGTAGACTCCCTGAATTATATGAGCTCTCCGAATTTCTCAAATTCTCTGAACTTCTTGAGTTCTGTGAACTTCTTGAATTCTCTGATTCCTCAAATTCTCTGAATTTTCTTAATTCCCTGAAATCTTTACATTTGTCGACCTTTCGGAATGTGCACGATTTGAATAGTACATTTCAATAGGAATATTTGTTGTTACAGTAGGCATTGAGAATTGTTCTAATTGTTCTTATTGTTAATAAATAATAATAATAATAAAGGAAAGGAAGCAGTAGGAATAAGCAAAGTAAGAAGTTCCTGGTTCTTCTGGGACTGGGAGGTTTGCATCAGAACAAGTGACTAGAGTAGAGAAGGGGTCTCACATAGGCCGTAGCAGCAGCAGCAGCAGCAGCAGCGGGCAGCGGCAACAGTACAACAAGTGCACAGGTGCATTCCCCTCACCTACGGAACAACTCTCAAATGTGTACAATGTAAGTACATACCAGTATACCGTTGGGTGAAATGAATACCTATCTCGAAATATGGGTCGTCGAGTCGCGTCGCGTCGCGTCGTTCGGTCGTTTGGTAGTTCCTTCGAACTGGTTCCAACTCGACACGGTTAAACGTTGCAACCTTTTACTTCCTATATTTTACTCATTTATTACACGTGTAAACTATTTGTAGTGACAGTGTTACACCCTCGGCCACTTTACCATTTTCTTCATCTTTTTTTCTCATAAATTCTTAAAAGATTATTACAACTTTCACCGCTCTCGTATAGTATTTTTAATTCACATTTCATTCCTATCAATTCTTTTAACTTCCTTAACATCTTTTGAACTTCTGGGAAATCGCCGAATACTCTAGAATCATCTGCATTTCCTACATTCTTGCAATACTATCAAAACCCTGAATTCTCGGAGTTCTTGATATTCTCTCAATTCCTTAAATTCTCTGAAATCCTAGATTTCTCTGAATTCCTTAAGTTCTCTGAATTCCTTGATTCCGATAAAATATCTTTTCCGGCATTGATACGAAAAATTACAGAAAAATTGGGTATTTTCGAAATTTGTCGAATATTTCTGGTAATTTGATCGGTTTCCGGAAACTGGTAGTAGCCAAAAAAAATCCAGAAATTTAGATTAATTTATCGATAATTTATTATAAGTTATCAGTAATATATGTTATCTTATCACTTTTTGCTGGTCCAATCGCTAGTGGCAATCACTCGTTTAAATTAAACGTCAACGCGATAGTGAGTTTACCACTCTTCAAAACTACCTTAAAAATACTTTAAACATTAGCATTTGTTGCTGAAAATTAACTTTTTGAACTTTTTTGTTAGAAATTCTTTATCCATGATTTTAGTTGAAAATATGACTATTTTCCTAAAAATTCATATCTTTTATTAAAAATTCATCTTATCGGTGAAAATCTAAACTGTTTAGTTGAAAATTCATTTTTTGTTGTTAAACATTATTTTTTGATATTGAAAATTAAACAATTCCATTTTTCATAGTAAATTTCTTTTTAGTTGAAAATTCATTTCTTTAGCCAAAAATGTAACTATTTTTTTGAAAATTCACTTTTTTTGTATAACAAAATTAATTTTTTCACCTAAAAATTTAACTCTTCTATTTTTAGTTCAAAGTTTATCTTTTTTAGTTAAAAATTAAACTTTTTGGTTGAAAATTCACGTATTTTGTTTAAAAGTAGTATCACTGGACAAAAAACTATTTTTCTTGTTTAACAATTAATCTCGTTTGTTAAAAATTAAAAAAAAGTTCTAGAAAAGAATCCTTTCTGCTTGAAAAGTTAAAAAGTCACTTTTTTATGAAGATTCTTCCTTTTAGTTGAAAATTCATCCCTTTGGTTGCAAATGTAACATTTTCTTGAAATCTTTTTTTGTTGAACATAACATTTTTAACTAAAAATTTAAATATTCCATTTTTGGAGGAAAAACAATCTTTTTAAATTGAAAATTCACCAGTATTGTGGAAAATTCGTTTTTCTCGATAGACAATTTATCGTCTTATTTAAAAATTCAACTATTTGATTTGAAGCTATTTTTGTCTTGACAATTGAATAATTTACTCAAAAAGTAATTTTTTGGACGAGGATTAAGTTTAGTTGAAAATTTATCTCTTTCGTTTAAATTCAACTATTTTATTAAAAATTGATCAAGTTATCTCTTCAAATAACACAAAACACCTAACGTCATTTTCAAACAAGACGGAAAATAAATTTGTAACATTTTTTTAAATTAAATTTTTGAAGAAAAAAGATCTACTCTCGTCGCTTTATTGGGAATTGAATCACACAACTTCCGATAGGGTGTATTTCTGAAAAAAGATTCTTATTTCGTTCTGTAGTTTGATTCCCAGTGGAGCGATGAGAGTAGATATTTTTTCAGGAAAAATTTAATTTAAAAAATGTAGAAAATTAATTTCTATTTTCACGGTTGTGAAAAAGGTATCTACACTGATTGATGGCAACTATCTCTGATGATAATACAGATTCCTTTAAATTACTTGTATCATAAATGTAAAAACTGACTTGAGACAGCGTGTATTTCTGAAAAAAGATTCTTATTTCGATCACTCTAATTGCTTAATGGGACAGCACCCGACCGGCAATCGGAAGTTCTGTGGTTTGATTCCCAGTGGAGCGACGAGAGTAGATATTTTTTCAGGCAAAATTTAATTTAAAAAATTTTTTAAATTTATTTTCCATCTAGTCTTAAAATCACGTTAAGTGTGTTTCTGTTATTTGAAAAGTTAACTTGATCGATAGGTTGATTTCTATTTTCACGGTTGTGAAAACACTGATTGATGGCAACTATCCCTGATGATAATACAGATTCCTTTAAATTACTTGTATCATAAATATAACAACTGGGTTGCGATATAGCGTTTATTTCTGAAAAAGAGATTCTTTTTTCGACCTTTCTAATAGTTTAATAGGAAATCACCCGACCGGCAATCGGAAGTTCTGTGGTTTGATTCCCAGTGGAGCGACGAGAGTAGATATTTTTTCCGGAAAAAGTTAATTTAAAAAAAAAATCGTTTTCTTTGTTGGCTGAACCTTAATTTTTTAGCAAAGAATTAATCAATCTTCTTAAATGAAGTAATATGATGTAATACATTAATATGAATGAAATTTTGCGATCTTGGCTATTTACGGTAGCTGCTGCAATGGAATGGAATGGCATGGAATGGAATGGAATGCTTACTTTAAATTAAAGTTTAAATCACGCCATGTGCAATATGTTAGTTGGCGGATTTTGCTTGGCTAGTCGATAGATAGTCCAAGCCAAGCGTTTTAGCCACTCGAGTGTACGTTACAGGTACATTAGACACACACACACACACACACACACACACACACACACACACACACACACACACACACAAACACACGTATTCATATAAATGTAGATATTACATATATACTGCTGAATCTGCTCCACATGAAAGCGTCGGCGAAAGTTTCTCCAGAGTCAACGTCCTGGGCTGGTGAGTTTTATCAGGCTGATTGCTGAATAAAACCATAATGTCTACCAAAGCAGACGGTTCATTTTAAGCTCCCGATCCTCACCCGCATTCTCTTTCCCCGGTTAATTTTCCATTTTTTTTCTCTGGCAATCGTACTTATTGTCAAATTTTCGCGCCCTAGTTCAGAATTTTATCAGTGCCCTAATTCAGAATTCGCATTCTTTTAGAAAATTGCCACATATGTCTTAAATTCACCTTTTCCAGCTTTAACAAGAAAGGCTTAAGTCCTTTTCCCCGGTTAATCTTTCAATTTTCCGCTCGGGCAATTATTCTTATTTTTTAACTTCCGTACCCTAATTCAGATTTATGCTTATATCCCTAATTCAGAATTTTCAGTGCCTTTAATCAGAATTTTCAGTGCCGATAATCATAATTTTTCTGTGCCCTAATTCGGAATCACATTACCTTAATTCAGAATTTGCATTCTTTATGAAAATTGTCACATAAGTCCTAAATTCACCTTTTGCAGCTTTTTCAGCTTTTTACAGAAATGCAAGGTCTTCTTTCTCAAAAAATTTTTCCATTTCTCGGGCAATTATACTTATTTTAAAAATTTCAGTGCCCTGGTTCAGATTTTTTCAGTGCCCTAAATCAGAATTTCCAGTGCCTTAATTCGGAATTGCAGTGCCTAATTCAGAATTTTAATTCATTGCGAAAATTGCCACATAGGTCCCAAATTCACCTTTTCCAGCTTTTTACAGAAAGGCAAAAGTCTTTTTTCTCAAATAATTTTCCATTCCTCGGGCAATCATACTTATTTTTTAAATTTCAGTGCCCTGGTTCAGATTTTTTCAGTGCCCTAAATCAGGATTTCCAGTGCCGGTAATCAGAATTTCCAGTGACTTTATTCGGAATTGCAGTGCCTAATTTAGAATTTTAATTCATTGCGAAAATTGCCACATAGGTCCCAAATTCACCTTTTCCAGCTTTTTACAGAAAGGCAAAAGTCTTTTTAATCAAATAATTTTCCATTCCTCGAGCAATTATACTTATTTTGTAAATTTCAGTGCCCTAGTTCAGAATTTTTCAGTGCCCTAAATCATAATTCAAGTGCCTTTTAGTGGAATTTTCAGGGCCCTAATTCAGAATTATAGTGCCATAATTCAGAATTTTCATTCTTTGCGAAAATTGCCACATAAGTACCAAATTGACATTTTAGTCCCTAAGTCGCCGTTTCCAGCTCTTCCAAGGCCAAAATTCACTACAAAGTCCCCGTTTTCAGCTGACAAAAAAAATTTGTTTCTTTACCAAATGCAACTGTTCCAGCTCTTGACAATCCCAATATATAGTCCAAAGTGCGTGCGTGCCACTTTCGAGCTCCTGCCTACTCAAAAACCACTCCAAAGTGTCACATAGGACGAGGGTCGCAAAAGTTTTGTAATACACTCCAGATCCTATAGTAGCCGCTCCAGTTTTGTAATTCCTAGAAGTGCTCGCCCCACGCAGTTTCTCAGCTCAAGGGGCGAGAGACTCAAGGTTGCGATTGGAAACGGAACGGTTCAGGCGGCCCTGACTGTTTCGGTTTGAGAGTACCGATTTAATAACAAAGTCAGTGCGAGGCAATACCCGACCCTTCTCTGACCAAAAAATACAATCTATATTCTTTTCGATACATTAAAGACCTATATTATCGACACAACTATATTTAGTAGTTTATATTTATTTTATTTATTATTTATATATTTAGTAGCAACCAGAAAAGTTGAATTTTAAACAAAAAAGTCCATTTCAGTCGAGAGAGACGAATTTTCAATAAGAAAATGACTTTTCCAATATAAAAGATAAATTGTCAATCCAAAAGAAGGAATTTTTCACAAAACAGTTGAATTTTCAACCAGAAAAGATCACTTTAAGAAAATAGTTTATTTTTTAACAAAATAGCTGAACATTTAATCTAGAAATATGACATTTGAGCAAAGAAGATTAAGTTTCTTCCAATCTTTCAAATGAATTTTCAAACCAAAAAGTCTAACAAAAACCGATACATTTTCAACGAAATACGTTATAGTTAATATTTCACCAAAAAAAGATTTATATTTAATTTAAAAAAATTGAATTCAACCAGAAAAGATGAATTTTCAATTTAAAACATCAATCTTAAATTCACAATGGAATTAATTTTCAAGAAAATATTTGAACATTCAATTAAAGCGATGAATTTAAAAGAATGAATTATCAACAAAATACATGAATTTTCAATCAAGTAAATTAATTTTAACTAAAAAAGATGAATATTAAAGAAAAAATTGAATGGTTAAATTTTCAGTTTAAAAATTGGACTTCCGCCAAATTTAAAAACATTTTTTCAATAAAATACTTAAATTTTCAACAAAATAGTATAATTGTTAACGAAATAAAATTATTTTCGTACCAAAAATATAATGCATGGCTTTTCGGGAAAAAAATTAACTTTTTCCCATGAATAGCTGAAGTTAATCTTTTAATTAAATCTGTGTTGAAAATTGATCTTTTTCCTTGAATAATAATGTTTTTGGATCAAATTTTCTTCTTCCTGACTGAAAAATCTTTCTCGACTGAATATTGAACTCTTTTGTTGAAAATATGTCTTTTTCAGTTGTCAAAAATTAATTGTTTTGTAGGTTTAATAATATTTCAGATAAAGATTGCATCCTTAAGATTTATTGTGTGATTATATGATTTTTTAAAGACGTGTGTGCGAGAGTTTCATACTTACAAAACGCCTACGAGCAACCGCAGTCAAAGTCATTAAATTTGTGTCATTACACTCTGTACAACACTAGAGGGCGTGGGATGTACATTGTACATATTATTATTAATATTATTGTTGTAACTCGACAAATATTCGCGGAGCGATGATATAACAAAAAAACAAAAATAAAAAAAACAACTAAATGTATTAATTTAACGTTAATCCTTTCGATAATTGACCCTTACAGTCGACCTTTTCAAGCTGCATCGACTGGAATGCTTCAATCTATTGCAATCATTATAAAACACTGATAATAACTTTATGATCGAACATTAAATCAGATCCACGAAATGATCCTCACAATCTATTACACTGTTTACAAACCGTATGTTAGTTTCACTCAGAAAAATATTTTTCTTCAATTAATGAAACCTTTTCTTTAACATCCTTTTTTCCATTTGGCCAAATATAATTTGAAAATTAAGAAAATTAATTCAGTGAATCAAACAATCTTTTTTCTCAATCTTTCAATCGTCTATCAGCTCAAAAATATAAATTTACAATCAAAAATTGAAGAGTGAAATCTGCAGTTCAAAACATTATTGAAAAAAAGAAGAGAATTATCAACCACAAAGATGAAGTTTTAAACAAGAACATTAGTTATCTAGTACCAAAAAAGACGAATTTTTAACAAATAATAACAATTTTCCGAAAAATCTTTAAAAATTCATGTCAAAAGATGAATTTACAATACAAAAATAACGAATTTGGAACAAAATAATTAAATATTTTACCAAAATAGTTCAATTTTTAACCAAAAAGACAAATTTTTAACAAATAACAACAATTTTCAGAAAAATCTATTAATCTGCAAATCAAAATATGTATTTACAATAAAAAATACCGAATTTTCAAACAAAATAATTATATAATTCACCACAAAGGTTCCATTTTTAACAAAAACGAGAATTTGTTAACAAATAACAAAAAATTTCAGAAAAATCGTTTAATCTGAACGTCAAAATATGAATTTACAATAAAAAATACAAAATTTCCAAACAAAATAATGAAATATTTTACCAAAATAGTTCAATTTTCAACCAAAAAGACGAATTTTTAAGAAGATTACAACAATTTACAGAAAAATCGTTTAATCTTCAAATAAAAAGATGAATGTACAATAAAAAAATAAAAAAATTCAAAGAAAATAATGAAATACTTTACCCAAATAGTTCAATTTTCAATCAAAAAGACGAATTTACAATAAAAAATAAAATAACAGTTCAGTTTTCAACTAAAAAAAATTAATTTTCAGATAAGAGATTATATAAACTTACAGTTAAAAATTGAATAGTAAAATCTGCAGTTCAAAACATTATTGAAAAAAAGAAGAGGATATACTTCCGAATAGCACCCACCGACGATTTTCTTGAAAGTACGTATACTTACGTATTTTGATGCGCTGATT
>JAAAKG020148181.1:0-10308 GCA_010014905.2 Druon quercuslanigerum
TTTAAAAGCTAAAATACAATATAAAATTAATATGTATCAATTAATCCATCCATTAATTAATATATATATATATATATATATATATATAAATTACGTTACAGCTTTTTTTTAGGAGAATGTTACATAATATTTTTAAACTATCAACCTTATATAAAATCGATGTATCCAAAATAATATTTTAACGTTTAAGTTCAGTACCACTTACTACTTTTCTAGATTAAATGACAAATTCATTATTATTTTTAGTTAAAAATAATATAATTTTAAATGTTTTTACACGTACAGGGTGGACGTTTTGATCAGAGAAAAAAATTCCCGGTTTTTTCCCGGTTCGTAAACATTTTTCCTGGTTAATGAAATTTAAAAAATCGAACAATAAATCTAAAAATTGTTTCAATCGAAGTACTGAACTGAACTGTAAATAAAAGCACTTAAATTTCATTCAGTTAAACTGCCAAATTACAAATTTTAAGCTTTTATAAATTATAGAGTTGGAAGATTCAGATTCAGTTCCAAAAATATAAATCTACTTTATAATTTCCAATGTTATAAATTGAAGAATCAATTAGTGAATTAAAAAATTTTCAAAATTATACCATTTTAAGCAATTTTAAATTCTAATTCCAGCTCACAATTGGTTAAAAATTGAAAAATCTTTACTCAAATCTGTAATTTAAATTCTTTTCGAAAAATTCCCTGTTCGAATCCAATTCACAATTTAAATTTTTTCGTAAACAGTTCGTTTAAACAAAAAAGAATAATTTTGTTGGAAAAATTCAATTTTCAAATAATAATTGCTACTCCCCTAGATAAATTCCAGTTCCAACTCAGAATTGGTTAAAAATTGAAAATTGCCTGCTTTAACTCAGAATTATAATTATTTGTAAAAATGTCCTCTTCCAATTCGGAATTTTGTTCCTTTACGAAAATTTCCCGTACTGGCTCGGAATGTATTAAAATTTGAAAATTCCCGGTTATTATTCTGGATAAATTCAAGTTCCAACTTTAAATTTGTTAAACATTTAAAATTCCCTGTTTAAGTTAAAGTTTAATTATGTTTATTTTAAACACTTCAAAAATCCATAAAATGCTTCGAAATTTTATTTCAAGATCTTGAAACTATTTTTCAAATTAAAAAAAATTATTAAAAGTTTTTAACAACTTTTAAATATCTTTTTAAATTACTAGAATTTCAAATAATTTTTGAAAGTAAAAAATCATTTCCAATTTATCTATTCTTCTTTATTTATTTATATTCAGTTTTAAATGAAGCCGTGGAATATTTTCACCGAAATTTTGATACGAATAGCCGGAATTTGTCAGCATACGTAGGCAATTTTATTCAATTATTTGAAATCATTTCAAATTTGTAATTTAAAAAAAAAATTTAAACATTAAATATTTTTAAATAGAATTATTAAAATTGCAAGTTTCAAATTTTAGTTTTTTGTTTAGTTTTCAGTATTTTATTTATAATTACTGATTTGAAATGTACAGTCATATATTTCTAAATGTCAAGTAATTTTTTTTCCCTGATTAAAAAATTTTAAATTACGTGGTATAAAAATGGAATATTTTAGACTAAAATTTCATAAAAGCCTATAACCATAAATATATTATTTAAAAGTTAATTTTCATTTATTTTAAACTATAAAATCTTAAAATTCCAATATTGTCAGCTGATACCGAATCGTTTTTTACAATCAATTATTATTTATTTAATTAACTATAAAATACAATTTAAATTTAAAAATCATTAATTAATTTATATTCACAGTTGCTTAACTAAAAATGTTTTTTGTTTTATCAAAAATCATCAATTTTTAAACGCTCCTAATTGTTAATTGTTCAAGTTTTTAAAACTGCATTTTGAAATTCTTTTCACTCAAATGTACGCCTTTAAAAAATCTAAAATGGAAATTTTTTGAAGTGAAAAATTTTAGAATTACGCATTCTAAACTGAATGATAACATAATTAAAAAAAGACCAAAATTTAACTATATTTTCCAGTAAAAAAATAAATTCACGGAGATTTCCTGGTTTTTTTCGGTCTCATAAAATTCCTGATTCTTTGATATTTTAAAATTGAAAAAATTCCTTTAAATTTCTCGTATTATAAATGTAACATCTGGCTTGAAATCTGGCAATCGGAAGTCCTGTGGTTCGATTCCCAACAAGAGTGGATATTTTTTCAGAAAAAATTTAATTTCATAATGTTTTTGAACTAATAAAAAATTGAAATTTTTAAAAATATTGATCGTAATTAATGAATATATTTTTCCTAACCAATCAGTGAGTACCGAGCCTGAAAAATTGGAAGATGGTGCTGTGGTGACCAACGGTGCCCACCTTATTGCAGTACGTTATCATGGCAAGTGGAAAGTGCCTCGAGATGCTCAGGGCAGACACTAAAACTTTCTTCTCCAGTGGGTAATTTAAAAACTACAATACAATCTCAAAAAAATAATGCAAAATAATGTCCAAAGCAACCAGTTTTTTTAATCATGGGGTACTTTGAGGTTCTGTAAAATGTTTTTCATCTAAGGTTAACTAAATAAAATATTTCCCATACGTAAGAGGATGTATACTTAGAAAAATGTTTGACTAGCTGAACAAAAGTTTGGTTGTCCCAACCAAATTTTTTGGTTACCGTGAAAGCAACAAAATCAATTTGTTCAAAAAATATTGTAGATTTTACACAAAATTTTTGCTGAACGAACTGAAAATTTTGATCATAACAAGATTAAATTAAATGAAAATAATAAATCTTATTTTTTTGTTTTCAGATTCGAAAGAAAACAACAAGAGGCGAATGAGAAATTTTTCTGTAGTGTTTAATATTTAAATTTGAAACTGTACATGTTTTAATATTTAAGGTTACGCGTTATTTAAAAATTTCGAAGTGTTCTCCTCTAATGTATGTACTTTTTAAATAAGTTTTGAGTGTATTATATAATAATAATAATAATAATAATAATAATAATAATAAATGGTGGTGTTTTAAATGTCACTGATTTTAAATACATTATTTTATTATTAACATTAAGTGCAATGATTATGCATGTATAAAATATTTAATAAATAAACAAATAAGTTAGCAATAAGTATTCAATTTTTGATATTATGCTTTCGACCAGGTAAATTAAATAATTATGTAGTAATAAATATTAAACAATCTGACAAAAAAAATTCTCTAGTTTTAGTTTTATAAACGTGCAACTTTATAATTTATTTTATTTGCTAAGCAAAATTAAATTTTTCTTATGTAATATTTTAAAAGAAACAACGTTTTCTCTTTTTTTGTTTTTTACTTAAATGCAAACTGAATTGAAAGAATCCAATAAAAAAATCAAATTATTTTTGGTTGAAAGTTCATTCTTTTTAATTAAAAAGTCTAATGTTATATTTTTGGTTCAGAATTAATTTCCATAGATTTAATTTTTTTTGAATATTTTAGACAAATTAATTATTATTTCTTTAAAATTTAATTATTTTGTAGAACATTCAATATTTTCGTTAAAAATGAAGAAAAATAATTCATTCTTTTTCCGCTGCAAACTAAACATTTTGTAAAAATTTTAAATTTTTAGCTAGAAAATTAAACACTTTTATTGAAAATTCTTATTTATGTCTCAAAAATTCGACAATTTAGAGAAAAATTATTTGAAAATTTATGCATTTTTTAAAAGAATTCATAATTTTTTATTTATTTTTTGACATTGTTGCACAAAAATAGAAAGTTTCTTATTTACGCCATAAAACGCGAGATACGTAAAAACAACAATAAGAAGACTTATAGGATTTTTTGTTTTCCCCATCAAAAATAATGTGAAAATAATTCAATCTTTTTCGGCTGAAAACTAAACCTTTTGTAAAAATATTAAATTTTTAGCTAGAAAATTCAACTCTTTTATTGAAAATTTGTATTTATGTCTCGAAAATTCTACATTTTAGAAGAAAATTATTTGAAAAATCATGTATTTTAATCAAAATTTGTATTCTATTTATAGAAAATAAAGAATCTTGATTAAAAATTTAATTATTTTGTTAAAAATTAAACTGTTTAAAAAAACTTCAAGTAATTGATTAAAAATGCATCTTTGTAGGAAAATGTATTTCTTTTCATTTAAAATTAAAACATTTTAGGATTTAAATATAAACCATTATATTTTTCGTTGACTAATTATATTTTCAGGTTGAAAAATCAATCCCTTTCTTGAATGTTGAACTACATTTTTAAAAAAAATTTTTTAAGATCCATAATTTTAATGAAATACTCATTTTTGTGGTTGAATTGGGAACCACATTGTACTTTTTTCAAATTTTATTGACTGAAAATTTGACTATTTGGTGGAAGACTCAAATGTTTAATCAAATTTAACTTTTTCTCAAAAAATGAAATTTCCTAGTGAAAAATTCAAAACTTTTGTTGAGAATGTTTATTTTTTGGTTCAACTTAACTGTTTTTTTTTTAATAAAACTTTTTTATGGTAAAAATATCAACTATTCCGTTTTTTTTTAATTTATTTAGCGTTTGTTTTGTTTCTAAAAAATAACATTGAAAATAAACAAATTATATTTGTGTACAACGATACAAGGTACAAGAATGAGTCAGACAAAATTTATTCTACCAAAAAAGATTTAAAAATTTGTTACAAAATTTTTTTGATAGAAAGCGTAGTTTTTCATTTAATCGTAAAAAACAAAATTAAAAATAATAATAAAATAAAAACAAGGCAATAAGAATAAGAATGTTTCAATTTCCATGCATATTATGAATTTTAATGATATTAGTGTATTAAACATATTATTAAAGTAATCATGATAAGTAACATTTGTACTTTATTTTTCAATATCTTATTACTTAATCCTAGGTAGTGATACATAAAAAATATATTATATTGGACATTTTTGAAAATATTGGCTAAAGCCGAAAGAGCTTTAACACAGGAGAGTTCACAGTCGCAAGATCACAGCTGTCAATTCGTTGATCTCTAATTTTGAAAGTTCTGCTCTCTAACTTTGAATAAGTAAAAGTTTTACTAATTAATCAGATTATTGAATTTTAACTGATGAATCAGTTATTTCATAATTTTAAAGAATCTAAATAGTAATGAAAACGCCAATATAACATAACTTAATTAAATCACGTTATCGTGGAAAATAAGAAAAAATTTTATTCTGTGACAGTGACAGTGACAGTTGAAAAAAATATCTTGATCGAAATAAAATGTTTGTTTCGAAACCTAATAAAATACATTAAAAAACATCAAAGTGATTTTATTTAATAAAAGAATTTTTTAATCCCGCTATGAATATCCTTTGAGCACAGCGCCACACAAATGTGAAAAAAAATTAAATTTTTAGGATAAGAACACGAGAAAGAAAAAAATGCCTGCATCACGGATTAAATTTTCTTATTGTAAGATACATTTTTAAGCTTTTTTTCTCTCTGAATAAAAATGTGTGAAATTTGACTAATTTTTACTGAAATTTTACAGATTTGAATAGCGAAAACTAGGCCTCTAAAAAATATTAGAAAATTAATAAATAATCGAGATATTTCTTAATTCAATAATGGAAAGGAACTAATTGATTGACACAAATAAATAAATTTAATTAGAAATGTATATAAAAATTCGAAAGAGGTTGTAAAAATGTACAAAGTACAAATAGCCAAGTTTAATAAATTAAACAATCTCGTAAAATAATTATCTTAAATCAGAAAATAAAAAGTTCATGTTGTGAAATTTTAAACGTGAAGCAGCATTTCTTCAATTTAGAAACAATTTCTTCTCATTGTTAAGAACAAAGTTCAGAAAAAAATTAATTTTCTAGAATGTTAAAATGACAAGTAATTAACGGGTTCTTAATTAATTATACACATTCAGGGTCTTTAATCGCTACTTTTTAACAGAGTTTGTTTTTGATTAACAAAATTTGTTTGGTTTGTACATTTTTTAAATTTTCCAAGAGAAATTAAAATTTTATAGCAAGCTTTGTAAAAAAAATACTTTATTGCCCGTCTGAATTAATTTCTTAATACTCAATTAATTTTTAGTGAAATTTTATTAATTTTATTAGCGAATTTGAAAATGTAGGTGATTAATTTTCTGCCTAAAAAAGAATTTTTAACAAAATAGGTAAAATTTTAACCAAATAGTTAAAATTTCAAGAAGAAATTATCATTTTTTGAATAAAAATATTAATTTTAAGACAAAAATAAAATATCTGCATTTTCAGCTTGAACAATTTATTCTCAACAATAAAGAATCTTCAACAACAACAAAAATAATTTTTAACGAAGTAATTCTACTTTCAACAAAAAAAAGCTTATTTTCAACAAAATTAACATAATAGTTGATATCTTAAACAAAAAAGAATAAAAATTAAAACACAAGAATTTAAATTTGACAATAATTTATAAATAAATAGTTTAAACTTTATTCGATATACATTAATTTTAAACCAAACTGTAGAATTTTTAACAAAAAAATATGATATTTTTATACAAAAATTATTAAATTTGCAACCTAGAATCAAAGCATTTTTATTTGATACACAGAAAAGTAATTTTCTTGTCAAATTAAAATTTTTAATATTTCCAATTCATTATTTAAATTGAAATAATTATTTTTGAAAACCAAAACCTTTAAAGTTTATTTTTGCATCATTAATTCAAAATTGAAATTACTTTTTAACTTTTTGATAATGTGATTACGAAAAGAATATGAATTTTCAACAAAACAATTAACTTTTTAACTAAAAAATTAATTTTTCAACCAAACATATGAATTTTAAACCAAAACGATCGATTTATTTCTATTGCGGAAAACTTATTTTCTATAAAAAAAATTAATTTTTAACACAATACATGAATTTTTAATCAAAGAAATTAATTTTTTTATTGAAATGATGAATCTTCTGCAAAAATTTTGTGTTTTCAACCATGGGGTTAATTTTTTTAACAAAAAGATTTATTTTCTATTAAAATTATTTTTTTATCAAAAAAGATTAATTTTTAATAGAATACTTGAATTGCTGACCAAAAATAATTAAATTTTGTACCAAAGCAATAGAATTTTTACCAAAAAGGTGAGTTAGCCACCAAAAAGTGAAATTTTCCGTTAAAAATTAATTTACAAGAATATCACAAATTTTACCAAAATAGTATCATTTTGCATAAAAAAGAGTTTTAACTAAAATGATAAATCACGAATCAAGAGAATGAGTTTTCAGAAAAGTAGTTTAATTTTCAGGTAAGTAGCTATTTTTTAAATGTGAAAAAAATATTAATACAGTACATTTAATTAATTAATACATTAATTAATACATTAATGGATTCTCTTAATCCTTTAAATCCATGAAACTATAAAATTCTAGATTTCTTCGAATTTTTTGGATTTTCTGAATTCCTTGAATTCTTTAAATTTCTTAAATTCTTCAAATTAATTGAATTATATAAATTTCATGAATTATTTTATTTGATTCCTTAGAATTCCTCGAATTTTTTACGTTTCTCGAATTATTCGAATTTCTTAGAATTCTCTGATTTCCTTAAATTCCTTAAATTATTGAAATACATTAAATTTTTCGAATTCCTAAAATTCATCGAATTCCTTGCCTTTACGAAATTGTTTTGATTTTTCGAATTCCTAAATTTTTCAAATTTCTTAAATTTCTCAGATTCCTTAAATTTTGCTAATTTTTTATATTCGTCGAATTCCTCAAATTCTTCGAATTCCTTGAATTCATCGGATTAATTAAATTATTTCAATTTCTTAAATTTTTCTAATTATCAAAATTCTTCGAATTCCTTTAATTCATAGAACAACTTGAGTTCTTCGAATTCCTTAAATTTTTCGAATTCTTAAAATTCTTAAAATTTCTTTAGTTACTTAAATGCTTCAAAATAGTTTCGATTTTGAGAAATATTTAAATTAATAATTATATCGAAGGTACATTTGAAGAAAAAATGTTTAATTTGAAAATTTCTGACATTCTAGAACTTATTAAAAATTTGTTCAATTTTATTTTGACAACTGTTTAACTTTTCTCCTAAAGTCAAATATTGTTAAATTTTAAGTAGTTTCGTTTTTAAAAAATTTATTATAAACTTTTTCATACTTAAAGACCTAAAATAAAAATTGATAAATTTATTATTATTATTTATTATTACTTCTCATTAAATAATTACCTTTTTTTAATAAGAATTTTTAATATAATGTTAGAAATTCATCTATGTTGTCCGAAAATTCTTTTTTTTTATAGAAAATTCATCTTTTCGGTTGCAAATACAACTATTTGGTTCAAAATTAATTTGTTTGTTTTCGGATTCACCACTTAAGCGATACATTTTTTGTTTGTTAGAATAACATTTTTTTTATTTGAAAATTCAATTATGTCATTGATAACTCGTCTTTTTTTAAATCCTTAAATATTACAAACTTCCCTCAGAATTATTATTTAGTCCTTAAACTCTACCAAATATTCGCAAATTTCTTATTAAATTTTTCTTCAACCTTTAACTATCATCCTGAAAAAAAAAACATAAAAAAAAAGTTTCTTTTTTTCCAATTGTTTAAAAATGTAAAAAATAAGGCATTTTTCTTTTGTGATAAAAAATTAAAACTTAAAATTCTTCTTTGTAATGTATAGAATTCCTGAAAGCATCAAAATCCAACGACCAAATTTGAAAAAACACTATATTATGTTAATTCATTCAATTTTATTTTCTTTTTTTTATTTTTGTCCAAAAAAAGTTTCATTTTTTCAGAAAATTTATTATTTTTTTGAAGAGAATCATTTTTAAAATTGCAATAGGAAAACTTGATGGGGGTTGTCCAAATTTGTTGGATTCTTAGTGTTGTTTTCAGAAATCCTATACATTAACTTGACTATTAAATATTAAATAGGATTTCCAATTGGATGCCAATTTTTCGTTAAAAATTAATCTGTTTCGTATTTTTTTATGAAAATCAACTGTTATTTTTAAAATTTAAATTTAAATCGTTCTTGGCTGAAATATCAACTATAACGTTTTTCGTTAAAAATTATTATTTTCTGGTTGAAAGTAGAACTCCTTTTTTATAAGTCCCTTCTTTGGCGCTAAAGTTTCATCATTTTAATCAAAAATTAATCAATGGGTTGAATTCTTTTGTTGAAAAATCATTTTATTTTTTTTTCAGAGATTCTTCACTTAAGTTGAAAATTCATCTTTTTATATGAAAATTCAACTACTTCATTGAAATTATTTTTTTTTTTTGAAGTTTCATCATTTCAATCAAAAACTCATAACTTCAATTGAAATTTTTAGTATTTCGTTAAAAATTAGTTTTTTTCTTGATTGAGAATTAAATTTTGTAACGGTAAATGTGACTATTCTATTTTTAGTTTCAAATTTACATTTTTAATTAAAAATAGAAATTTGGTTTTAAATTCATGTATTTCGCTTGCTTGAAAATTTCAAGTTTTTCAGTCAAATATTTATCATTTTAGTTGAATATTCATGTTTTAGGCTGAAAGTTTACTCTTTAATGGATAATAAATTTGTTTATATTTCGATGATTCATGATCTTAATTAAAAATTCATTTTCTGTTGAAATGTTAGCTATTTGATAGAAAACTTGTTTGTTTTTTGTAGAAAGGAATTAGTTCAAAATTTAACTTTTTTGGAGAAAATTTATTTCTTATTTGGTTAAATTATTATTATTTTTAATTCATCTTTTTGCTTGAACATTCGTATTTTGTCTAAAAAGTTGATTATTCAATTTTTAGATGAAAAATTATCCGCGGAAGTAAAAACTTCATCTTTTTTGTTGTTTTTTGTTAAAAATTCAACAATTTAAATAAAAATTTGTCTTTGTTATTTGTAAATTTAGATTAAAACTGTCTCGTTGAAAATCCACACATTTTTTTTAAAATATTTTTTTCGTAGAAAATTATCTTTTTTTTTGCAAGTTCTTCGTTTTAGTTGAAATTAAATTATTTTAGTAAAATATTTATAATCTTAGTTAAAAATTTATCTTTTTGGTTCAAAAGTCAACAATTCTAGTTAAAAATGTACAATTTTAGTTGGAAATTCAACACTTTGTTTAAAATGTAACCATTTTTTTAAAGTTAGTTTTTTTTAGTAAAGTAATCTTTTTAACTTAAAATTTAAATTTTCCCAATTAAAAATTCAATAATTTGAGTTAACAAATCCATATTTCGTTGATTAATAATTTTTTTTTTACTTCTTCTTTATTCATAATGTGTCCCCTAAGGGTTTACATGACTTCCATTCCATACCACTTACATAATAAACAG
>JAAAKG020148182.1:0-10307 GCA_010014905.2 Druon quercuslanigerum
ACTCCCCTCCCTACCGAGTGAGTCACGCCTACCCCGAAAGGGAAACGGCTTAATGGTGTAATAATAATAATAATCTTGTAAACTTTACAAACGTGTTTATAAAGTACGTGAGCAATATAAGTATGAAAGTAAAAATTTCTGAATAAATGAGCCCCTATCTTAAAACATTGTAACCTAATTTTCAAGGATTACCTCTAAATTTTACGAACAAGACATAAAAATTTTAAGCATAATCAAGTAATAATTTTGCATTTTCCATCGAATAAAAATTTTCTATTGTCGATCAGCACAACTTATTTGTAAGCAAAGATATATTTAGTCATGCTATCCAATAGTAGATGAGTCTTTCTTTTCTCAGTTTTATTAGGTAGTAGCGCTTCGCGTTTGTAACCAGAAAGTTGGTGTTTGATTCCTGCTGTTCGTATGTTTTTTAATCAAACTTTTTTTTATTATAGCTAAATAATAAATTTATTTTAATAAAACCACTATGCTCATTTTTGTCTTTACCAGTTTTACTCCAAACAAATTGCTATAGAAAATTTATATTTTTCTTCAATCAAGTAAGAATTTATATTCTTTTGATGACGATATGCCCACTTGAGATACAAATAGAATATATTTATAGAGTATAAATAAAAGATAGTTTCTTTTAAATTGAGAATATTCGTATTTTAAACTAAGAATAATAAGTGATGTTTTATAACAAAAAAACGTACAAGGAATCAGATTTTTGGAAGGATGTTGCAGTGAAATATTCCCTTCGGAAGTGATGAATGCAACTTAAAAAAAAAACCAATATTTTCATATGAAAAAATTGCTAAAAATGAATGTTTTGGCTTGATTTAAATAAATTTATTACCTGATTACAATAAAACAAATTTAGGTGAAAAAATGGTCAAAATACGAAAATTTGACTGAGAGTTGAAAGACTCTCGCGCTTCATACTACTTTCGTGAATTTAAAAAAAAAAAACCTTTTTGTCGATAATGCCTGGAAAGCGCATTATTTTACTTTAGCTTAATAGAAGTTCAGTATTTACTTGTACTGGGTGAAGTATGACTCCAAACAAAATTCTGAAAATTATAGGTTTCCCTTCTAAATTTTTAAATCGATATTTCAATATAGTTTGAACACAGAAACTCGAAAATATATAATTAAAAAAAAATGTTCGTGCGTATGTGTAATTTTTTTCTGTTCATCATATCTCAAAAACTAAAATAGCTATGTTCATGAAATTTGAACGCATTGTAGCTTCGACTGAAACTCGTGTCTGGTAGAAATTGGAACTAGATCAGACATTCAGAAGTAAACTTTTTTAATCAGATATTTCAAAACAAAAGAAAAAATTACCTTCATTATGAGAGAAAAACTTTTTTGATATTCATAATGCAGCAATACGATATCTACTGTATTTATTCGTGTATTGGAGACGAATTGGACCTCTAATGAATCACTAGTACCGATTTATGAACTTCGAAATAAATGGCTTATTCTGATAAATATAAGAAAAACATTTTTTGAGACTTAAAATACAAGAATACGATATTTCGTCTATTTGTTCGCATCTTCGAGATGCATCGATTGACCCATGGTGTATTCTGTTCGTTTGGGAAAAGCTTTTTCCATGTTAGGAATACGACGTTACTGTATCTAACATATTATTTAGGAATACAACATGACCTACTATAACCTTCCAGTATCTATTTTAAATTTCTTGAGAAAATTATTTACTTGGTTTTCAGAGGATTTCCTTTAAATCGAGAGTATAGCCATTAATTTAATTGTTCGCGTTTTCGGAACACGCGGATTGACCTATTGACGAACTTTCTATAACCATTCTTTCTCAAAAAATCACAACCTTAAAAGTTTAAAAGCATACATTTTTTGTATGAAAAAAACTTTTTTTTATTATAATTAAACAATACCGTAAGTTAAGAAGTTGTTCACTAGAATAGAAGACATCGATGGACATGATCACTGTCTCTTTATTTTTGTGGAAAAAATATTAGTATCAAATCAAAAGAATCTATGATAAGATGATATGCTTATTATTTTCTAAGTCGATTTTAATTTAATTAATTAGATTCTACCCTGAAAATCGCTTAGAAAATGGGATAGTTTTTTTTAGGAGTGTCAGATTAAAGATTAGACTAAAAGATTCATTTACTTCGACGTAGAATTTTGCCATAGAAAGTGCAGCTTTGGTGCTCATACATATACATGAAGTAGGTTATACAAGGTATCTACTATTTGATATAAATCAGTTAAAATCAGTCTTGTGTTTGAAATGCCGACTGTCAGTAATAGATAACCTGTCGATTGCTTAATGCTTATATGACCCGTACCAGATAGTCGCATATATCTAACAAGACTTTTATAGCTACCATTGTGCAGTGTGAAGGTGCATAATTGCAAATGCTGTACAAAATATGCACTTAGCCTACTTAACTAATTATTTAAATTATGTTATAAAGACTTTATGTCGATATAATTAGATTAATTGTTTGATTTTTTTTCATCAATATTTAAAAAAATATTTTAAAAAACTAAGTTTTTAATCGTTATTTAAATTACTACTATTCGCAAAATCATTCAACATTTTTTTAACAAAACCATCCGATTTGATATAAGTTTACGGGATTTCCAGGGATTTTATAGTAATTGAATAAACTTGCAGATAGTGTAGTCAAACTAATTAAATTATTTTAAACTCTCTGAGAACTTTTCAAATATTTCAAGACATTGCCAAATTTTAAAAGATTTAAAAAATCTCCATATATTTCCAAGGATTTTTAAAGAATTTTAACAGATTGCGCTTGATTTTATTAGATTTTTGAGGATGTCATTAATTTTTGGGCATTTAAAAAGCTTTCAAGAAAGTGTTTTATTGAGTTTCAAGGATATCAAATAATTTCATAAAAGTTCAAAGATTTTAAAGAATATCACCAGATTTAAAGAATTTTAAAAGATTTTCAAATATTTCAAGGTAATTCTGAGAATTATAATAATTGAAAAAGATTACAATCTTTTAAATTTGTTTAAATTTTGGAAATACCTAGAAACAAATTAAAAATATTGTAAGAAAGTGCAAGAAATTTCCAAATTTTTAAAAAGATTTTTAAGTAATTTCCACATAATTACGGGTTTTTATAAGATTCCTGATGATTTCAGTTATTCAAAAATTGTATAGGGTCTCAATAAGTTATATTAATGAATTTATGTATCTAAATATATCATGAGATTTAATATGTTATTACGGGATTTGAAGCAACTTTATCATATTAAAAGAAGTTAAAAAGGTTTCAAAGGATTTAAAAACGCTTTTATGAAATTTTCAGAAACTTACGAAAACTGAAAGGGATTTCAAAATATTTTAAAACAATTGGAATATTCTAGGGTATTTGAAGGACTAAAAGATTCCGATAAGAAAGTTAAGAATATTTTCAAGATTTAACATTATTTTAAAGGATTAAACAAAATTAATGAATTTTACGAAATCGTATTAGACTACCCAAGGATTTCAGTAATTTTAAACGATTTGAAAGTTTCTGAAAAAAGTATTTTAATTATAATGCATGAAATTTCCACGGGATTCATCGTATTTTATAATATTTTAATAACATTTAAAAGAATTTGTTCTGAATAATTAAGGGATTTTAAATATTTGGACAGCTTTTTAAAATATTTTTAGGTAGGTTAAAATATTTCAAGACATTTTCAGAAGCTTTAGAAAACTGACGAGATTTTAAAAGATTAGAAAAAATTTTGGTGCATTTTAAAAAATGCTTAAGTATTTTCAAGAAATTTAAAAGATTAAAGGAATTAAAGTAATAGCATTGGATTTCCTTTGATTATAAGATTTTTTTAAAGATTCCAATCTTCAAAAGGTATTTTGATATGTTTCCAGAATCCCAAAGGATTTCACAGAACTTTGAGTATTTTAAAGAATTTAAAGAAAAGCCATCAGATTCTATAACATTTACCGGGATTTTAAGCAATTTTGTAATAATTTTATTAAATTTCAAAGAATTTACTGATGTGACTGAAGGGATTTAAAAGATTTAAAGATATTTTTAAACAATTCAAAGAAGTTAATTTGAAGTTGATTTAAAGAATTGAAACATATTTCAACGGATTTTAGAGGTTTAAGTGTCATTTAAAATACTTTAAGGAATTTTAGAAGTTTCAAAAAATGTCAAAGGATTTGAAATAATTAGAAATATTTTAGGGCATTTCAAAGGATACTAAGCAAATTTCAAGATATTAAAAAATGCATTTAAAAATTTCAAAAGAATACTATCAAGTTTGATTTACCTTCACGAATTTGAAAGAGATTTGTACTATTTGAATAAAATTTAAAAGAATTAACTCACAAGAATTGAGAAATTTATTATTATTTAAAAGATTTAAAGAGGTTTTTAAATAGTGCATGGTGTTTTTGAAGACTTTGAAAAATAAAATACAGAAATAATGTTTATCGCACTTTCGCTAATTTACAATTCTAGAGTTAAAGACAGTTTAAACGGGAAGTTCTGAAACCTTTAGTAATTTGAAAATGTTGTATACTCTTATCTTCTACAACATTCCTTTCTGCCGACAATTTTAGAAAAAATTACGTTATTTCGCCGGAGGAGAGGGGGGAGGAGGGGTTAACTGCTTTGTAACAAATTCTTAAATATGTGAGGAGAGAAGTAAAAAAGTAATGAAAAGTGTGTTACGTAGCTTATGCTCTAATTAATTGTTGGACTCTTAAAAATACAGCATTTCATTTTATCTAAAATTTAATTTTAAAGGAAAAAAATTTATGAATAACCCATCGTCCTTTAATAAATATTTATTTTGAATATATTTGATCAGAGATATTTTATAGTTATCTAACATAAAAATTTCAGATAGTTAAATTAATCTTTAAAAATTTTAATCGAGCAATGTATTAACTGCAAAAAATTGACATTCGCGAGACATTGATTTATTAAATTACGTATTATCAACTTGTTTAAATTAATGTATCAGAGATGAGAATAAACACTTTTTACAGGGAAAAATAGGTAAATCTGGTCAGCGCAATTCTATAGCTTTCATTCGTACATATTGAAGTTCTGAATATCAATTTAATTCATGTCAGAATAAATAATAATAATAATAATAATAATAATAATCAACATGTGTTCTTACCAAATATATTCATCTGAAAGCTGCTTTACAGATATGCTTTTGTTCATTTATTGTTGTTTTTTTTAATTGGTTTGTTTTATTATTGCTAGTTTAAAAACATTTGACTGTATGAAAGATACCATTTTTTTATATTATATGAAATTCCTTGGGATAATTTTAAATCTTCGAAATTGTGCAAAAAGTTTAATTAATAATAAAAAACAATTCCTTTTGAAGTAAACCTATTTCACGTTTTACTTACTATGTTTCTTCACTTTTCTTTTTGTGTAATAAGCTTCTCATTGTTCTATGGCTTAAAATACTTCTCATAAAGAAGAAGCCCTTCAACTTTTTTACAGTGAAAATAATTAAATTGCTAACATTTGATACAATTAAAAGTTTTGAATTTTAAGCATAAATTAAACCTTCTTACTTTTTTATGCAGAAAAGTTAGAATGAGTCAAGATATTATAAAAGTTTTAGGACTTTCCCCTTTTTAAGTCTTCAAAAACTATAAATGAAAAAATTTGCAATCTTTTTGTGAACGCTGAAAAGGTGAATAATTAAAAAAAAATTTCAATGTAAATAACGTTTAAAATTTGCGGTACAATATCAAAATTAAAACACCGAAACACAACATTAAAAAAAATATATACATATATATATATATAATGTTATCAGAATGATTTATAGATTAGATATATATATATTTAAAATTGATCTATTTCACTGTACAATATGTCTAAATTGAAACCCTGCGCAACTGTACAATGCGGATTTTTAAAGTAGACATTAAATTTTATAAGGACATATCCTAATAATTTTATGAAAAAATTAAAAAAATTGCTTTAAAAATAAAAACATGCAAGAACCAGGCATTCTAAATTTAAGGGAATGTGAACGCTTGTCGCATAACCAATTAATAAATATTATTATAATTATTGGCATATTAATTAAATTGTACAATTAAAAATAAGAATAATAGTAATCTTATTTCATATTTGCACATTATTGCAATGTTTTTCACGCTCTTTGCTTCTCGTATAATATTGATAGTGTTTTGTAATAAATTATGATAAATAATAATAATACTTAAAATAAATTTTTTTATGACTGGATGAAATATACAAACAACTTTTTGTGTGAAAACAAAGAGTTGATTGGATGTCGTTCGTTCTAGGCGTGTTGGTCGACCCATTTCTTGTATTCTAATTTTCTTCTTTGCTCGTTCTTGGTAGGCGGTCGAATAGCAAGTGGCTGACCTTTAGGAATTTGTGGAGGTTCAGTGCTCTCTCACAATGCAACTGCGTCTGCGATGATGAAACCATGGAGATTACGCAGTCTAAGCCGTCGTTAATGCCACTTTTCTGCACGAGTTGTATCCATTTATTCGATTCGGATAAGTTTTTCCCAGGAGCTTTTCAATTTTTTTTAGTAAATTAGGAAAAAACAAGACGAAAATCGAAAGTCTGTGTCTCGTACATTATGCAGAATGAAATGCAGCAATTTAAAGATTTGTTTCATTTAAACAAACATGGTAATATTTAAAAAAACAATTTCTTAAATCAAACGAAGGGAGCCTGTTTAAATTTTTGAAATTTTCAAGAATGTGTTTTATGTTTGAAATTTTTAAAAAATCAATATGATAGATATTGCCTTTTATAAATTATTTGCTTCAAAATGTCACATCTGTTAATTGCCGTATTTATTACTGTGATTAGAGTTTTTAAATTCAAATATTTACCTAAATTTTTATTAAGAGTTATAATTTAGAGAACCTTCCGATGGCTTCCAATCTTAAAGGTTCCTATTGTGCAAACTTTCGTCCTTTACATGAAGTGCGAAAAAATTAGTGCCTGAAAAAAGTTTATAAAAAAGGGAATTTTTCATGGTGCTGTAACTTCGAACGTATGACAATTAGAACATTTTGTTTCTTAAAATTTGCTGGAAATAAAGTACTTAGATAATACCAATTTCATCTACGATACATAGAAAATAAGCTCATTTACCAAAAGTAATTTGACACAATTTCCAGATAAATTTTTTACTGAAAAATCAATTGTAAAGGCAATTTATCAAAAAATATAAGAGAGTTTCTATTTTATTTAAATAGTATAATTTTATTAATTTCTAATTTGGAATGAAACAAAGAACAAATCTGGACATCTCTAGCTAAAATACAATTAATAAAATTGAATTAATTAAAGAAAATAATTTCCATTTCCCAAAAAATAAGAACATATAATAAGTGATCGTGTAACAGACTTTCGCATGCTGTATTTTTTGGTTCACGGAAAATTTTTGACACTTAAATTCTTTATCAGGATAATTAAAAGAGAGAATGCATCTGGAAAAAAATAAAAAAATGATTTAACGCAGCAGTATCAAATAATTTTGGCAGATTCAAGATGACCAATATTGAGTCTTTTTTGGGTACCAAATTATAAACTGCAGTCAAGAAAGCTCACCCATGGATTTTTTTCTTTTTTTTCTGAAAATAATCTCGGGTATCATATAAATGAGATCAGAAAAAGAACGAGACGTGAAACCCCTATTGGGGTGAAGTCAGTGGAGACAGACCATCAATAAAAAAAAAATATTTGGCTTTTTGGTTTTATGACAGATTGTTATGAAATCGTGAACTTGAATAGTTCTTTTATTTGCATCAGGAAGATGCTTATAAATGTGCAAATGGTCTCGTAAAATGATTAAGTTGCATTAAAAAAAATTTCAAAGATCATCAGGTCGACTAGATATGGTGCTTGAATGTCAATAGTTAATAGTAGAAAATCAACGACCATAGTTTATAAATGTAATTGACGGAGTTGTAAAAAGCGATTGACAAACCACGCTGCGGTAAATCACGCTACTTGTTGTGACCTTACCCTTTACAAACTACTATTACGTGCTTCTGGGATCTAGAAACTTTCCAGATTTGTGTCAGTAGGTAGAGAGATTTTTCCCTTTTAAAAAAGTGCAAAACTTCACAGCTAAGTTTTGTTTTTAATTCTTTTTACCGTATTAACATCTATAACTAAATATATTTAGGATAGTTATAGAAAGAGGCGAAACAACTTTGGTTACAAAAAAGACGCGTTTATTTTTATCATATAAATCCAATATTTCTCATACATATATAATATTATTTTATATCACATCCATCAATTTCAAAACCTACCGAAATGAAAAAATGTATAAAAAGATGATTTAATTATACTAAAAAATGTATTTGATTCTCGTTCGTGTTAAGGAAAATATTTCCTCTCTATTGAGGTTCAAAAAGTTGGTGATGCGGGTCATTCGCATTTAAGTCTTTTTTGTTTTCTATTTTACTAAGATGCTTTTCTCTGATTACCAGTGATGACCATGGCCGTAACCAGTGTGAATGGCTCCAACACCACTACCATGAGCTGTGATTTTTCCAGAAGGGCCGGCAATCACAACGTCACCTGCGTGGGGACCAGAAACGGCAGCACTTCCTGCATGTGGCCCAGACAGAACAGCACCATGTGTGGCTGGTCCGGCAATAATTGCACCATGGTGCGATGGTCCAGGGTATACTGCTCCATGATGTCCTAAACCAGTAATAATTGCACCATGACCTCCATATCCGTAACCGTGACCTTGAACAAGTAATTTTTCTAATTAATGCATAAATTTAGAGCTAATAGATGATGAATTATAGAAAATAAGCAATGCACAAGGGTTTTAATGTGCACCATATCTAAACCAATTTAAGATATGTCTGAATTTCTTAACCCTGAATCTGAAGGTATCAGTTTGATCAGCAACAGAAAGATCCAAGCACTCTTTTGTTTCTTTGTGTAATTGAAAAAACTATTTCTTCAGATTTACTGTGTTGAAAATCTGTTTAAAGTACCCGTATAGAAATGTCCACAGTTGGCCCTACCACAACAAGGTTTCTGTTCGGATCCCGGCTGGGCTATATTTTTCTCAAATCACCTAGTCCGGATAAGTCATTATTTGAAAAGTATAATTAAAAAATTTATTAAATCAGTAAAAGAGAAATAAGTTCTTTTAAATTATTCAAAAAGAACACATACAATTTTTTAAAATGTTTTAACTTATTGATTAAAATTGTTATCGATTCAGCTATGTGTAACAGCAGAAATGTTAGAATTTTTATCATTTTCTCTAATTTCACACAATTTTTAGTCTTTACGCTTTCAAATTAACAGCCACTTCTGTGCCTGGCGTCTGCTTAGATAATCAGTAATTTTCAGTTTCATGCTTCGGTCGAGGATATACGTTACACTCACCTCACGCAATTTCTTTGAAGTTCGCAAATAAAATCGAGATCCATAATTAAAATCAACATTATTTCAGTGATTAGTTTGAAGAACCCACTTAAAGTGCAGATAATTATTATCATTAATTATAATACTATTGTGTATTCATTTTTTCCTACTTTCTTCCTAACCTAAAATCACCACATGGTGTCCAAAATGGGATTCCCCTACCAACGCCCGGCTAAACCGGGGCTATCCGTCCGGCACCCGGCCGGCTTCCTGATTGGATTCCTCCACGGGTAGTTTAAAACATGCTAGAATATCATAAAGGACCAGTTCCAATCTAATTTTAAACATGGGTTAAATCCTTGAGGCCCTGCTCCAAATCAGATTCAAATATGTTCAATCCGGATAAAGATTATTCTATCTAGATTCAAACCTATAAATGCAATGCGGCACACCAGTCACCGACATAGATATACGCGAATTTGAAAATAATTTAATTTGAAAGGCTTATAACTTAACAATTGCTTATAATTTGTTTCTTGTTTTATATCTAAGTGATTGTTTATAGTAGTTCATTCAGAGTCTATCATGTAGAGTTAAGAGTCTTTGAAGTTATTTTTTCAAAAATTTAAAGTCTTCAAACCAAATTGTTTAGATGTGGAAACTTTGAAAAAATTCTAAAAAATCGTGAACATTTTATCTTTAAGTACTATGCAATTTTGAAAGCCTTGTAATTTAAATTATTAGAACTATAGAATGCTTTCTATTTGAAATTAATTGCATTGATAATTGGATATTCTAGAATGTCAGAGTTTTAGGGGGGGGGGGGGGGAGTGATTTTTATGAATCTTTGTAAAACTTTAGTAATGCTTAAGTGAAACAAAAAGCCGGGTTTTA
>JAAAKG020148185.1:0-10306 GCA_010014905.2 Druon quercuslanigerum
ATAGACAAATGGAAAATCGAAAAACCATTTGTGAAATGCTGCTTGAACGGTTCGAAAGAAAATCTTTTCTGCATCGAGTTGTCACGGGGGACGCAAAATGGATTTATTTCGAAAACCCGAATCAGCAAAAATCATGGCCAAATCGCTTTGGCCGTAAGAAAATGCTCTGTGTTTGGTGGGACCAGTGTGGTGGGGTGCACTTCGAGTTATCAAAACGTGGTGAGACGGTGAGTACGGGTCGCTACCGACAACAAATTATCATGTGAATCATGCGTTGATCGAAAAACGGCCGGAATGGGCCCGAAAACATGGCAAAGTTATTCTACAACATGACAACGCACCGTCTCATACCGGTAAAGTGGTGAAAAACACACTAAAAGCATTGAATTGGGAAATATTATCGCACCTGCCGTACTCTTCAGACCTCGCCCCGTTCGACTATCACCTTTTCGCATAGATGGGACACTCACTTGCAGAGCAGCGCTTCGCCAATTTTGAAGAAGTCGAAAAATGGTTCATCGAATGGTTTGCCTCGAAAGAGAAAAAGTTTATTTTTTATTTTTTCCATGATTGGCCTAAAAGATGGGTAAAATATATAGAATCTAATGTTCAATACTTTGAATGAAAATTTTTTGAGATTGAGGATTAGGTGTTTTCTTTATTGGAAAACCCGGCGAACTTCAATTAACACCCCTGGTACAGCTGAAGACGCTGTTTGCAGTTGCGTTGTTTTCCATCTGATTAACGTAAACTTTCCTAGTTTACTTTAAACACGTAAAAGAAAACGTGACAGTATACCGTAACTATCAAAATACGTTTATCGGCTTTTACACGCACTTGCCTGTCGATTCAGTGCACTATAGGTTTCTTTCTCTGTCAAGGTTGGTAACTGGTATATGACGATCTCATTCAAGTTATAGAAATATAATCCGCTGAAAAGACCAAAGTTTTACACGCTAGTACACAAGCGTTAGTAAACTTTGTCATAAGTAATTCACTTCGGTCGATATAGATTCCCCATTGATTTTGTTAATGAATACCCAATGTTGCCCAGAAAAGTCCGTAATGTAACTGACCCCGCTGAAGGTTTATTGATTATCGAAGTTTCGATGTTGACGATATAATACAAGATGAGATGACAGTTCTGCTCTGCAACGGAAAACCCTAGCAAGTGACTTTTGCCATAAAGGTTATTTTCTCATGCGCATGTATCCGAAAATAGTTTTCATTGCAACTGTCACTTACTAGGTTTTTCTGTCGGACAGCAGAGTTGGGGTCCTTTCAAAGAATCAGTTCTTCATTTCTTTAATCCTATAACCAATTTTTTAGTTTAAAACAATTATTTGCAATGTTGAAAATATTTGTAAATTTTAATATACATTTAGCATACATTTTTATATCCAATCTAAAAACTCAGTATATGAATTCATTAGTAGGAGGCTGCATACTAAATTTCAGATACATATATATTGACACATTCTTCGAGAAGTTGGGTAATATCACTTTACACAAATTAGAAATAATTTTTGCAATAATTTTCAATTCTATATGCTAAATCTAATATTTCTTTTGATACAAATTATAATGGTGTTAAGTGGGAAAGCTCAATAAAGCAAAAAATTCAGACACCTTACTTAAAATTAACAGTACTCACAAAAAATTTCTATATTAAAAGCGAATTTTTAAGATAATTCCAGCCCGAGTTTAAACTTTAATTATAATTAAGATTTTAGTCCATGAATTTTAGGTTAAAACTTTAATTTTTATTATTTTACAAGAATTTGGTGCAATAAGGACCATTAAGCATTCATGCACCCTATCTTACCAACCTTAATATACATATATATTAAATCTATAAGACGATCTGAAGAGTTTGGGGACAACCTTACCCTTCTTCCTAAAAGTAATTGAATTTTGTGGACTAAGGATTTAAAATTATTTATTTTCAACAGAAGTATCATCAAGTTGTAATCAGTAATTTCAAGTGGCACTAATCTTACAATATTATTAATAGTAGTGAAGTTTTAAGCACTTTAGGCACAAGTTTATTAAATTTTTAACATTGTGAGTTTGTAAATGTACAATATGAAACATTTAAACTTCGAAAAATTTAATTCAGAGTAATTACACAGCCCCACCAGTAAAGAAGTGTTTTGATCTGGAAACGAGACTCATCATTTGCTATGGATTTATTATCATGTATCGCTTGGTTTTCACATCACCTTAAAATTTTAGAATTTTTAGAAATTTTTTGTCTTCGCATGACGTGAATTTCAAAAATTAGTAACAAGCAAGATATCTGACATGTTTTGGGCTAAATTTTGTAGGTCAACAGCCTAACGGCTCTTGCAGAGCAGCGCGCCTTCGCTGGCATTACGGCATTTTCATTGATTTCCCTGCAGCAGATATTGAACTTAGTAAATGGTATTACTAAAAATTTATTACGAAACATGTCCAACTATACTTCTTACCTATTTTTGATTTTTAAAAAACACTTCATTAGAAGAAAAAAGTTTTCTAGAAAATTGGCGTTAAAATCAAGAAAAAGTTATGGTTCTCGTCTCTAGATCAAAATACTTATTTTTGTTTGATGGAATTTTGTTAGTCATAACAGTTTTTCAGTATAAAACCATGACAATAAAAATGGCTCAATTTTAATTGTTTTTAGTTTCAAAGAGGAAAAAAATATTGTTTCTTTATTTGAATAT
Organism: Druon quercuslanigerum; assembly: GCA_010014905.2. Classification (NCBI taxonomy): domain Eukaryota; kingdom Metazoa; phylum Arthropoda; class Insecta; order Hymenoptera; family Cynipidae; genus Druon; species Druon quercuslanigerum. The sequence continues at coordinate 2,709 of JAAAKG020148185.1, forward strand.
TGTCTTGTTATTAAGCTATTGCAAAGCAAATTGATTCAATCTTGAAATTTGTTTTTCTGTTCGGACATTTTGATTTTTCTGGGTGATCAAAGGTTTTTGACACCAATGTGTCCAAATAGTCCTACATCATGCATACGAAGTGAGATTGCTCTTCTACTGACGTTGGTGTGGTTTTCAACTTGGAGTTCTGGAGCAATTTCAAATGAAGTTTTCTTCACGTCCTGATACATTTGTGTCTACTAATTCTACTAAAACTTACTGTCGTTTTCTGTGGTCTACCTGATCGTGCGAGGTCCGATATGTAGTTATTATTAGTAGTTTTTTCACTAATGCTCTTCACAGTACTATTACCAATTTTTAATAAAGCGGCAATTTCGCTAGATGCCTTTCCTCGCTTAAAAAGGTTTATCGTGGGTTGCCGAATTTTATAATTGAGATGTCTCGGTGTAATAACCTTAGAATGAATTGATCTAATGAGCGAAATACTTGACGAATATAAAAAAAAAACAAAGAGAGATTCAGGCGGAGAACACAGTGGCCCAATATTTTTGCACACGTAAATATATAATATAAACGATTGAACTGGTAAACATTTCTTTTAAAAAGCTTCCACATACCTTTTGTTTAGTTTAAATAGTATTGCTAATTTGTAAATCAATATATCTTTTCTTAGGTTATTATTTTAGGAAGTTGTTCACAAAAGCAATGTGGCCCTACACTTTAGCCCATTACTGTACCATAAAGTTTTACGCATCACGTTAATGTCTTGACTAAGTATGCCCATCTATGTTTGGATAATAATTTCTGTTAATAATGCGATAACGGACACTATATATAAGTAACACGTACGCAAAATCTTATCAGTTGAAGCTCTAGAAATACTTTTAAACTCAGTTCTCTAGCTCTAAGAAAATGAAAATGTTTATTTATTCTCTGCTCATAATTTTCACCATGTTTCTTAATTATGTTCGTAAGTAGAATACTATATACCACAAAATCAATCATACGGTATAATACATTTCATCTAGATATATATTGTATCAAAAATTTAACATTTTGCATAAAAAGAGTTGAAACATATGTTATTATCAATCCTGGTTTTTCGAAATTTTGTTCCAAAATATGTTTAAGTCATTTCAATTCAATTTCTATTTAAGGCAGTGAGTCTAAACGTGACCTAGTTTGTTCTCATTGTCAAAATATTACCTTCTGAATGTTTGCACAAAGTTAGAAAAAATAATTTTTACAATGGTTTAACGCGATATACATTAATTATGCATATAAAGGGTAATCATGCGCTGCTTTTCAACAAAATTCTCTTTTCGATTTTAAACTATTTAAACGACATTTATTCACTTTTTAACAGAAAAGTGCAATTATTTAAGGGAGCGTGGATTCCTGAAAAATATTCTCTAAACTGCTGTGCATAAATAATGACTTGTCTATGAGGTCATGAATGGTTTATATTTGTAATAATTGTTTGAAACATTAAAGAATGAGAGTTGGACTAGAACTAACAATGTCAGTCACTGTAGGTATGGGTTTTGGAATAGCTTTTACAGAGATATCTGAAGCTTTTTAGGCATTTAATGATATTTTAATTTTTTTTAACATTTAAAGAATTATGAAAGTTTTGGGGCTTTGCAAATAATTCCAAAGTTTTACTTAAGATTTCAAAATTTTCAAACGATAGCCTTAGGGTGGCTCTTATTTACTCATGGAAAAAATTTTTTTCCGAATTTTTTTAACGCTATTACCCAATTTGGTTCTATTTTATGTAGAAATAATTTCTGTAAAATCTGAGCTTAATCAGATTGAGGGAAAGGGTGCCTCTGGGCACTTGAAAGTCATAAAAACCATTAACAAATCAATTTTGTTTGTTTATTTTGCAAAATAGTAATTATATGCGAAAAAGCTTTATACGAAATTTGTAGATCTATTAAAAATGCATATATTTTTGTCCACAACTATTTATTCTATGACTGACTCTTTTCGAAATAAATGCGAAAAAGTATGCCACAAATAAAGCTACTCCATGTACTCTAGTAGAGAATAGTCTAGGACATAAAGCATGTAGCACTTTTTTACTTTTAGTCTATATGTGCCCTTCCCTGTTTCCTGAGTATTCTTGTCCAAGTGCTATTAAGAGGTATTAATACTAGTGTAGTAATGTAGTTGTGCTGAGCAGATGTTCTTATAAAATATAAAAGACCCTTGATCCCAGTCAACCACCCAGCCATATACCTGACACAGTTCTCTTTCGGATATCGGACGATTCAAAACAAATTTTCATGTCAGAATGTCTTCTGCCCGTCCATTACGTCAAAAAATTTATTTACTTGGATATTACTAAAATAAAATAACTGAAAATAGATTGCCATCAAATAAAGACGTTTTAAGTGTATTATTTGTAAATCTTCGTGTAGTGAAGTTAAGTTTACGCGAAAGTGCCAGACTTGCATTACAGGAGCTTATTATTTTTTTGGAAAAAGCACGAATTCTAACTCAGGAAATAAGAAACTGCATCCTAAAATTAGAATATTTGTACTAAGAATAAAGGCAATTACAAAAACACGCTGGGAAAATATCGGAGGCTCATAAGAAAAAAGAAGAAAATTTCAAATCGAAGCTCGAGGACCTTTTCGACATTGTACATGCTAACGCTATGGAAAATATGACTATAGAAGAAGATAAGCATTTTTTAATGAATCAAAGGTTAAAGGGTCTACAAGGGTTCATGTGCGGTGTCGATTGCGAGGAAGTTGTAAGAGAAAGAAAAATTGCAGAACGAGAAGAGGCAGCGTTGATGAGAAAAGAGCGAAGTTATCTTAAAATTGAAAAACTAAGTGAGTAATGCATCGAAAAATAATTGAATCTCTTCTTTTTCTTTTGAAGATGAAACTGCCGAATTGACGTAATCTACAAGCGGCAGCAGTTTGAAATCAAGTACAGATATAAATGTATGAGTTGCTGGAAAATCCACTGATAATATTATGGCACAACCTCGTCTTTAAGAAGATACAGAATTGTATTTTTTATCACCAAAAGCAAAACAGGCAAGATGAAGCCGTAGACTAGTGACTCATAAGCTTGCTGCGGCCTTAGATAAATGTAAAATCAGTGACAGGGATTGCAGTTTATATTCTGATTGCAACTACCGAGGCACTCGACCATGATGTGCAGGCTTTTGTCATAAAAAGATCGTCCATTCATATTGCAAGAGAAAAAATAAGTGCAGAAAAGACGACTGTAATTAAAGAGCAGTTCATGAACACCAAATTGGAAGCTGCTCTCGTGCACTGGGATGGTAAGTTACTGCCAGCGTTAACAGGTAAGGAGACCGTTGATCGCCTCCCTGTGATTCTTTCGAATAGCTATGCAGAACTTCTTGGAGTGCCTGTAATGCAATCTGGGACAGGAAAAGATCAGGCATTTGCTGTTTGTGAAAACTTTTTGAGTGGGGTCTAAAAGATTATGTTAAAGCAAGAGGTGCGTGCGTTTTGACAGAAAATTTTTTACAGAAAGATCTTTTGTGCTTTTTGAAAAAGATGGGTGAACCTACAGGTTCGATGGTATTGATCTTTAAAAATTTTCAAAAAGCTTGGCCTGGAGTCAATGTTAATAATTTCTAATCAGCGATTGTAAAAGAAAAGGTCAAAGTACACTTCAATAAAGGCGACGTAACTCGAATCCTTGATTTTGTTAAAAATACTTTGAAGGAACAGCAGCCTACAGAGGATTATAGAGAATTTTTTAAATTAGTAATAATTTTCCTAGGCGAAGTACCAACTCGTGGAGTATTTTTCCGTATTCCAGGGGCTATCCATCATCCAAGGTGGATGAAAAAAGCTATTTATTTGTGAACTTGTATTAACTCTAGAAGAAGAGAATGCGATCTGCGATATTTGTATTTTTATTGCTAATGTCAAAGCATGGTTTTGCGCGCCTTCTGCTGCTCAAGCACCTTACCTGGATATCAATGTTTTGTCAAAACTTTATGAATATCAAGCTGTCGATCCCGGTATCTCTCGTGTTGCATTAAAAAAAAACTAATGGATCATTTATGGTATTTAGATCTGAAACTGTCGCATTAGCTTTCTTTGTTCCGAACTTGTCATCAGAATCGAAAATGAAAATGGTCAATGCTTGGAATCGCGAAACAGAATCATCAAATGAAAATTTGAAGAGAGTAAAAGTACAAATCGATGAAATCCGAAAAATGATTAACAATGGAATTGAGCAATTCGTTTCCGCCGACACTAAACGATCTTTCGAAAGAGTTAACTTGAATTATGAATTTCTTAAGACAGAACCGTCGACGTGGCCTAAAAATTAAAGTTTTGTGAAAGGACTTGAGTTAGTAAATAAATTAAAAGTTGCATATGATTCGTCTGAGAGCGGCGTTAAGCTTATGGAAGAGTATAATAAATTATTCAGAAAAAACGAACAACAGAAACAGTATGTGCGTCAGATTGTGAATGATAATCGCCGAAAGTTTACAGGTTATAAAACAGAGTCTTTGTCTATGAGTCAAGATTTGTAGTAAAAAATCGCATTTTTCTCAAAAAAGGTCAGTCATAGAAGAAAAAGTTTTGAAGAAAAATATGTGCACTTTTAATAGATCTACAACTTTTGAATTAAACTTTTTTACATATAATTAATATTTGGCAAACTAAACAAATAAAATTAATTTTTTATATGGTTTTTTGATTTTTAAGTGTCGAGGGGCACCCTTTTCCTTAGTCCGATTAAGCTCAAATTTTCCCGAATTATTTCTGCGCAAAATGGAACAAAAATGGCGAGGGGGGGGGGGGGGTAGAGTGAAGAAAATTTAAACTTCGAAAATAAGAGCGACCCTAATGTTGCCTAATACAATTTTAAAAATAGTTAAAAATTTTTAATAGATTTTATAGAATTTTAATGGACTTGAAGAAATTTATTAAGACTTTACAACATTTTGAGGAATATCAAAGGACTTTAGTGGAGGTCTAGTAATTTTGAAGTATTTTAATAAATTATGAATGATCTCCCCGCCACAATAGATCAGAATCCCGAAAAGTTGGTCAAAAGAAGAAAATTTTCATGAAATGGGTCAAATTTTCCTACTCAAAGGTTTTTAGGGTCGCTAATTAAATAAGCGTGTGCAAAATTTAAAAAAAAAAAGAGAAAATGATATATTTGTACTTCTTTTCAAAATTGGTAAAAACGGCTTGTCTGACTCGTTTGTTACGAATGCGGTGTCAAAAATTCAAACAACAAAATGGTGGATCCAATATGTCGAATGAGTATACCAAATAAACTTTTTATGCTATTCAAGTTGTCTATAAAGGGATTTTCATTAGTATAAGGGAATTTCCAGACAATGAAACTTCGTATTAGAGAAAATTACAATAAGATGGTAAATGGACATGAAAAATAAATTGTAACATTCCAAAAATATAAAAGGTGTCAAGAAAGAAATTTAAAAAAGAGGGAACGCATAGGCGCTTGAATGTGGACTGACTTGAATTTTAGTTTACAATTAATTATATTAGTTCATGTATCTTTAAAGTTCTATATATTTAACATGCATAATAGAGCTTAACAAAGGTGTCAAACGTGATTCTTAAATATTAGGTTGTATTTATTTGCGGCCCTTTTCTCCTGACCAGTGTTAAAAAATGTATAGTGTATTTTTAGAGGAGTACTTTCCATTTCTCTAGCATAGTTGAGAACATTCTTTAATGTAAATTTTGATTATATTTTTTTACAGAATCAATTATGCCGCCAAAAGTACACCTGCTAAATCCGTACTATTTGAGGTCCTTTCCTGAGGGACAGGTAGTAGTATATAATGATCGCTATTATATAAAGGACAGAATGGGCGCGGCTCGACCAGCAGATGAATACGAGCAGCGGGTTATTGACAGGATTATTCAACAGAATCCAACCTCTGAAGGTCTGAGTTCTAAAAATGAATATTATCTCCTCAAGTAGAGGCCAGAGAATTTTTTTTATGCAACTCTAGAAGAACTTTTTAAGGACCCCCCCTAATCATCCAAACTTCCGCTAAATCGAAACCTCATAGAATTTTAAAGATTAGAGTTTACTTCGTACATGCATAAAAATGCCACATTACCATGCGTGCAGAGCAAAAATAACGTTGCCGTTTACAGCATACCAGCGCTAAAGCTGTCTTCCCGCATGCGTAAATCGCAAATTCTAATACTTCCTTTACAGAAGAGCACGTCGAGGGAACTTTCGCTCCGCTAACGAGTCAGTTTTTCTATAAGAATTACGCCATCGAATGAGGGAAAGTATTAACTAGTGATTTACTTGTTAGCAGTAGAGATTGATTGGCATACCCGAAGATTGCTTTAACGTTCGCGGGATGCGATTAATGTCAACATGCTTATCTCGCGAAAGCCAGAAATGTGACATTTTCATACATACGAGAAGGAAAATATTGTTGTGAAACGTTGGCGGAATTGGTCTTTGCTAAATTCAACAGCAAATTTAATACTAATTAGAAAAGACAAACTCACATCCTTCGTCACTTAATATACTATTATTCGAAGTAAAGTGCCTATGGACATATTCTTAAAGCACCTTTGGGGGCCGTGGGTGATCCCAATTTTTTTCCGACGGGGGACGTCCACGACTCCGCATGACGCATTATGAATTTATTAGATAGGATGGAGCTTTAAGGGTTAATATGAACCAACCTTGTTCAGATGTATAGCATTTTTACCCGAGATTTCGACGACAAAAAACCTTTTGCTGAACTTTAATTTTACATGAATCCTGGCACAGTTTTTTGCTTTAATTTTGTATAGGGGTTTCAGAAAGTGGTTGTAACGGAATCACTACTAACAGTAATCATTCTAAGATGAGAAAAATTATTTTACTTTGATTCTTTATTTTTCTTTAAATAACCATATTTTCTAGTTTTTCTAAAAATTCGGTATCCTTCATTTTGTTACACGGTGAAAAAAACCTTGTTTTTTCTCTTTTAAAAACACCACAAACCGAAATGGCCATAAAAGTATTGGTTGAGTTGTAGGATGTTACAAGAAGCATCTCGAAACGTAAGAGGCGAGCAGAATCATTCACGTCAATGGTTCCTCGTTTTATTATTGTCTATAGTTTGTCTCTGATGAATCCGTTTTTAATTTTGTAATTATAAGATATCTAAATCTTTCTCCAATTATCAAAAAGTCAGCATAAAATAATTTGTTTGTTACATGCAGACATAAAGATTATTTTTATCACGTGTTATATTTGGTTGCTATATTTTATATTATATTATATTTGGTTTAATAAGACACACGACCATAAAACTTTAGGGTACATTATTGATTTTCACTGAGAAAAAAATTCTGGGATGCACAACAAAAATGCATTTGTTTGGCATTTATTATTATGTTCACAATTCCGTACAATATAGCAGTTTATAGTTTAGGATTGTTGTATCTTCATATTATTTAACAACCATATTTTTCTTACAGAATCAATTCGAATACAGTCAGTCCAATTTCTTGACGGGGATCAAGTTGTTCGTGGAAACAATAATGAATACGTTGGAACATTTCATTCCGGATTGATTTTCAGCCAGAGTC
>JAAAKG020148186.1:0-10306 GCA_010014905.2 Druon quercuslanigerum
AAGAATCTCATGCCTTTCTCGATTGACCTTCTTTTTCCCGTAGACTAATTATTTTAATAATTTTTAGAATAAGCTGGATATACTCATCCCTCATTCAGTTAACTTTCGCGAAATTGCTTTTAAAATAAGGCTCACACATTTGCGTGGTGACAATATATTGCGCCGCATATAAGCATTATAAATACGGACCGACTACTGTCCTTCTTGAGGGACAGCAACTGCCCTGCAACATAGGTGAGCAGTTACTCTCCAAAAATATGCAACAGTTAACCTAAAAGATGCGTCGGAGTTGCGCTTTCGCATGGTCGCGCAACGTCACTAGTGTCAGTGCAGCAGTGCTACCAAATTTTTTTCCATGTAGGCAAAACGGTGTCGCCTCGCTGAGCGACAGAGTATACTATAGTATATTATAGAAGTAATGGTAGCTGTTTCTGCCGAGCATGGAACCTAATCAGTCCCATATTGCCGAGAGAGTGGGTACTATTTCAAAGGAATATGGGGTTAATTAAGAAAAAGTTGTTAATTTTTTGGTGTAAACTGGCAAACACGGTTAAATCAGTCATAATAAAAAATTTTAAGCTGGATATTATAATAAACAGAATTTACAAATTATTACATATATTATATTTACCAATAGGATTAAGACAAATCACGAAGATTATACACACAATACCAATCATGGTCCACATTTGAAGAAAAAGTATTTTCTGTAAAATAATTTCGATAAGAACCTAACTAATGAGCATTGAAAATGTTTCTCTGAATATAGGTATAGCTGCTATCTTATTTGTACTTCTGAATCATTGATATTTATGACAATTTGTACAGTTTTGACTGAAAAAATTTAATTAAGGCGCAATAGAAATATCAGTAATTTTTTTAAAATGTGGATAGCATACTATTTTTCTCTTCGCATACACAATTCAAACAAATTTATCCGATTAATTAAAACTTAAATTAACTACGTCGTGAAAATAATATAAAAGAATTTTGTAAACTCATTTGAATTTTCTTATAAGTTTAAAATGCATTGGACTCTCGTGAATTCTTCGAGTTATTTTTAATGATGAAAACTGCTTTTAAATGTTTTTAATTTAATTCAAAGTAAGTGTTTTAAATTAGAATCAGGAACATTTGAATTCAACCAAATCCAGCCTTAGGTAAACAGAAAGATGAGGAGAGTGGGTTTGTGATTCTATTATTAGACCCTGCCCGAGAGGGAATTCCAGCCTCGGAGGTGGTTAGTGCTAAGATGTCCAGCCGTTAGCGCAGCTATCATAAAAGCAGGTAAGCCAGCCCTCAACGTTAACGTTCTGCCGTATTTATAGCGGAGCGCGCCTTTTTAAATCTGGGGTGTCACGTGGGAGTTGTTCGGAATGGGAAGGATCGAGTGGAGGGAGGTGCGCGCGTCGAGCTTCGCTGTCTCTAAACTCTTGTTCCACGTCTCCATACAGCAATTCACTACCATCGTCATATTGGTTTCGTAAAGTAGTCCTACGCCACACTGTTTAAAACGCCTAAAGAAAGAATTTGAAATATATCACGAAAAGAATTATATTGAATGTGGATAAGACTATAACTGTAAGTGACGTAATTTAATATGTGGCAAAATAAAAAGTTTTGTTGAGCACTTTAATTTAAATGTAATATTAATTTTATCTGTTATGGTTAGGTTGTTGTCGGAAAAACAGAAAATAGATTCTCAAATTTTTGTCGAGATTCAAAATGTAATTGATATACTGGAAGTTTTAAATAGAGAAAAAAACCTTCTTTCGTGTTATAGCACCATGCACTCAGCCGGTGCATCAAGAAACTCAAAAGTCCCAACGGGTTTCAAGAGAACGTGTTTTCCGAAATTTAAAACATTGTGGGAAAGTACTTGTTAGCTGTGATATTTAATGTATAATGAAATTGCAAAAGTTGTGTTACAGTTGACGAATCTTGTTAATTGGATATATTTCGACGGATCTAAATAACAAGGTGCCATCTCTGAAGGACGAAATAAAAAAGTGCCATCTCTGGTGGCGAAACATGGTATAAGAGCATTTAGTGTTATTTAAGTGTTATTTAAGCATTACGTGTTTAAGTTATCAAGTAATTCTATTAAATAAATTTAATTCGTTTAAAAATCATCTTTTAATTTATTTATTTCAAAATTTGGTAGAGTGGCGCTGTGAAACTGCGATTAGTAAGAACTACGATAACATAACTAAAAAAACTTACCACTGACTCACATCTCTTTGAAAGCCACTCTGAAACTCTGTAATTATTTGTTGAAAGAATGTGAATTAACTTATTTGTTGACATTGCGATTATGTCAGGACAGCGTACAGGATTTTACATCATTTACAGATTCAATTTAATTTACGTAACATGTATCAATTACTTTAATACTTTCATTTTCTAGCGCTTCTTTGCAATGATGAGAAAGAGCTGCTATGCTAACGAGTATCCTGATACTAACCGCTTTATTCAAATGTGTTGATCAACTTAATTAATTGCCGAGAGGAATAAATTTATCGAAATTAGGTCCAAAAAATTTTTGAAGCACCCTTCTACCAAATTAAGATGTTTACTAAATCGTATAAAAAAAGATATAATCTCAGTCTTTGGTCAAAAAAATTCCAGACGAGAATTCATTTTTCATCAATACAGAGAAACTGAGACAATTGTGACATGTAATAAATGTTAAGTTTGAGGATCATTAACTGCTGTTGACTTGGCGAGTCTATAGTTTTTTCTTTACTAATAAAATTTTGTAAAGAAGCTGACAAAGCTGGCCATGCTGACTACTACGTCTTAATCAGTTTCTCAAAAACTGTTTATGTTCTAAAAAGAAACCTTTGAAAAAAAAACTCTGAAAAAAAAACTTTTGAGTACGAAACTCTCGAGTAAAACTACCTCTTATGAAACGGTCGAGTTGTCCCTCTTGTCACAGCCCCTCATATCAAAAACAATTAATAAAAGGTTGATCCAGGTATCGTACGTACCCGAAACGAAAGTACCCTAATGTACAATCCGTCCGTTCGCACTTTACGACGTTTGCTCTAAGTTTTAAAAACAGTATTCCGGGAAGAGCACAGAACATATAAGTTCTGAAGCATTTGCTCTTTCGAAGTTCAAAACCTTTTGGGTCTCGATCTTTACACTAGAATCTCGTACTTGTTTTGTAGAAGTTGGAAACTCGAATAAGTGGATACTGATGCATACTGATTTCCTCTCTTAAAAAATACGATTTGCACGATGGCTCCACCTACTACTCTTTTTGAAAATAATATATTTAATATAATAATAATTATATTTAATGATATATTAATAATTTCAATTTATCAATAATAACAATAAATAAAAATTAATTAATAATAATTAAATTTGTTTTAATTTGTTTTTTTATAATAATAATAATAATAATAATAATTTTAAAATATATTTAGTGTATTTTACAACTGCATATTATGTTCTTTATAATCTTAATATAAAAAGGCATTTTTCATATTTTTTTCATCAAAAATATGATGTCTATTTTTTATGCAAAATATGTATCATGCAAAAAATGCTCTGAAACTATACTCTGACATTATACAGTCAGAAACATAATTGTACGTGTTCAAATAATTTACATTTCTTCAAACAATTGAAAATAGTTTTTAAAGCCATGGTAAATATTAAAATTGTCCATTAGTGATTATTTGTATGAAAAAGACGACGGAAATTGCTAAAAAGTAACAATAATACGCACAAATGTTTTTCTAAATTATCCCATATAATTCACATTTGTAAAAGTGAACTTTTGTTTTGAGTTCCGAGTAGATTGACGATAGTTCAAGAGGCTTTGTTAATTTTGAAAAATAGTTCCGGCTAATATCACAAAAAAGTAGGTACCTCCCTCTTTTTTTTAAATGAACTATTTCTTTCATGATTCTCTGTTACCATAACAGTTTCGGAGTTCTCTCATTATAAAAATTTAAAAAAAAATTAAAAGCGTATAAAAAACATTTTCAAAATGCAAAATGTTCACAATTTTCTGGTTTGAACAATCCGAAGGTGCTGCTTAGAATTCTGGACCCATCAGCGAGAGTTATATAAAAAATTTCCCATCACACTTTTTAATCAAGTCAAAATTCGAAGAACTACGGCACTTTTTAGAAAATCAAAAATTTTGAATTCCGCGATGTTGAGAGTTCTAAGAGTTCTAAACGGAGTTCTGGACTGCTAAATAAAAGCTTCACTACAGTATTTTTAAAAAGAAAAATGTTCACAATGTTCTAGTTAGAATAATCCAAAAGATTGGTTTAAAATTAGATTTAAAAATTCGAAGATCTGCGGCTCTTTTACGAAAATCCAAGCATGTGGAAATTGCCGTAGTTCTTCAAATTTAGACTTGATTGAAAAGTGCTCTAATACTTTTTTGTAGAACTGTTATAAAGAAGTCCACAACTCTGATAAGAACTTTCAGAAATGTGAAAATTAATAAATTTCCAAATATTTGATATTCTTAAAAGTGCTATAGTATTCGAATTTATTGGAATATTATTTGGTAAAAGGTTCTTTATGAGTGCCCAGTTGGATAGTATCCACTGAAGCTGTCGCCAAAAGACTTTTTATTTCAGCGATCTTCTGCTGGTCAGAGATTAAAATCTTAGAATTTTCTTTTCTTGCAGGGAAAAGTCCCTAAATCTAAGCGTATGAAAAGTATGTATGATGATTATCATTGAAATTGAATAAAATAAAGGAATAATTACCCCCGTTCTTGTTCACAGCATCTGTTCTCGGGTTTCGTTTTGCTCATGTACGAAACTCCGAGTTCAAGCGACTAGTTTTAATTATTTCGGTTCAAAATACCCTACATGTGTTTCAGTTTAGGAGGGTTACACTACGTTTCCTTAACCCGCACTTGTGTTCTCGCCTCGATTTTAAATTTCCAACCATTTTTTCCATCAGACCCTGTTTGTTTACTAGTCCCCGTACGCAGGTGTACGTTCACTCAGGAAGAATCTTTAGGGAGAGCGCAATAAAAATGGACCGTACCTGAACTGTACGAAACCTCGAGTTTCGTTTTTGGAATCGTTCGAAGTACGAAACCTAAAAGAGCAAAACCTTTTTCTCTCAGTCCCTGCACAATACTTAAGAAAGTAAAAAATATTTCTGCAAAAAGTCCAGAGATAATTATGGTGAAATTGATATCTCTTTTCGCATCCCGAAACAATTTATAATCACGACCGGACTTGCAGAAGATTTTTTTAACAGTACACTCGAACTCCTGTATAACGATGTCCTCTATAATCTATCACCTCAAACATCAAAATATGAATTTGAGGTCAAAACACGCTGCTCGAGGTCAAAATTAAATTTTCGGGTCACAATAATACGCTACTAATTTTATATAACATTATTGAGAGGTACTTATTTAGAAAAATTTATATTAATTTCAATAACAATCACAAATAGACAACACTACACGCCATTTAACTCAATTCCACCATAATTGTAAATACACGTGTCGTCTGCTAATTTTTAATGCGCTGTCGCAAAGAAACAAGAGGTGCCATCTAGAATAATATATTTAGGTTGATTTCCGGTAAAACGCTGTACTGGAAGTTCCATGGTCAGTTTCCACCCACTGGGGTTGACTCAGCCAATGCGCGCCTCTGAAACCCATCCGTGGGTCTGTTTAAGTCTGTCCAACCGCAAACTAAGAATCCCATTGATCGCCATGGTAATTGGATCTGAAAAATGGTTTCTTGTGATTCCCGTTAACCCCTCGTGCGTGACCTCCGCAACATGACGGCTAGTCCGTGACCACTTGTATCTTGCCGACTACCCGTCACGGCGATCGGTCCAGTGCTGCCTCTCGCAGCTGGTTAAGGAGTCACCACAGGTGAGTTTGCCCTCTCGTCATGGTTTCGGTGACGGACTAGCAGACTGTCAACGTTATTTTTGTGGTATTGCTTCCGAACAGCACATAATATTGAAAATGCGTGTCAGTTATCTTCCTCTAGTTACTCTGTCACGTCTATATGCATACTTATATAAAACCAGATTACTTAATCTATTTATTACATAAGGCTGGTTGTCATCGCTTGACGGTAAATTCGATACTTCTGTGATACCCAGGAAAATTTTTTCTGCTTAATCGTTCTAATATTGTGTAGCCTTAATCTAATCATACATTGTGTTTTAGTTGGAATAACTGAATTTTAGAAAGAAACAGCGTAGTCATTGAATAGGATAAATTCTAATCAATAAAAGACCGTTTGTACAAAATACATAATCAGTATTGCTAATCACAAAGCTCGGCTGGATAATATAAATAAAATTCTAGTATGTAACCAACGGGAAAATAATCTTGTACATTTAAATCAAAATTTACGAAATTTTTAACCCACAAGATGCCAGAAACTGAAAAGGGTTGTCCAATCAACCGACTGAAAAGATTACTTGCCTAAATGCATAGAATGTACACAGTAATACAAGCATCTGAATTTCAGTACAAAAGGCTGTTGATTTTCAGATGTACCAAAAAGGATCATTCGCCAGTTAAAAGTCAACTGATGATTTTAGCATGACTTTAAGTAACGCGCTTGGTCAACGCGTGTGTGTGAAATAAAACTTATAGGTTAATTTAAGTCAGCTGATTATTGAAATCCATACAATTTATGCGCTATAGTTCAGTTTTTGGGAACATGACATTAATATAAAATTTAAAATTGAATAAATTTTGGAAATAATTTTTTTTTAAGTGAGCATTGAATAAATGATTCATGTATGGCTAATAAATCAAGTAGTTTTGTCCTCCAAGTCAATGAGATTAGCAGAAGGAAAAATTAACACTTATATCCATTTCAAGCTACCAGGTACAGAACGTAAATCTTCAGACCTTTTTTATATATATTTTTATCACATATGTACGATTATTCTGTTCATAATCAATATCCGTTATAGATCTAATTACATGTATAAAAATAGGAAACGTTGACGAAACTACTACCATGAGCTCAGTGTTGATCGATTCTATCCAGCGCTGTGGACGCCATATTGGCTACTCTCAGCTGCTCTCTAGGCGCCTCTTTGAAATTCGCCAAAATCCGTCCAAGTGTTTGCCCATCGCCGCACCGCAATTCTTGCACGCATTTCTGCTAGCACAAATTTAATTTTAAAGCGCGCTCCTAAAAATCATCCTAAACTCGACATATCTGCCAGTTAATCATCATATCACTCGTATATAAGATAGGAGACACTGCAATTAAGTTCGAATTCTGGTTGAAGCTAAGTGAATTACTTAATTTAATGCAAAAATGAAATGCATCTACGTTTAAAATTCATCATAAGCATGGCGTCCTATGCAGGGCCGAAACTAATACAGTAGTGAACTGGATCAAGTCCATAAGCCTCGATACACAATTCCTGAAAACACACCATACATATTACAACGAATACACAACATGCCTCTTGTGTGTGTTTATTGTTCAGAGTCCTCATCACATATTGATATGAGTATTTGATATAAAATTCTTGAACATAATTGGTAAATCAGATGTACTTTTTTCATTTAGTGCCAACATTTTTACTTCGTCATCCAATTAAGTATTAATATCCCCTATTATTCAGTGAGCATCGTACATACCAAAGTTGTAAAATACAACAGGTATAGCAACTTTTTAATCAGAGGTTGTAGGGGCCTCTTGCAAATGCAACAAGTGATGACTTCTATAAAGGCTTATTGTTGCTTCAGTGTTGATTTGTCCATGAAAATTGTATAGGAGAGAATTTCATGGCAATCTTTTGCTGTTTACTATGTGTAATTCCAATGTAAATTACTTAACACGTGTCAAATCAGCTGAATAGTAGTTTTTAATCATTGTGCACCTTTACATGTATCATTGAACAGTGAACAATTTTGTCTCAAATATCTTCCTAAATTAACTTCCTAAAAAGATGGTGGTTTTCTTTTGAGATAATCCTTAAAAATTTCGAATTAGAAATAAAAATCAGGCGATTAAACCCGGTATACAAATAATATATATTATATTTACCAATTAAATTAAGGTAAATCGCTTAGATGATAAAGATGAAACCAATTAAGATTCATAATTTTAGAAATAAAATACTTTTTTCGTGAAAATAGGTATCTGTATTTATTAAGGGATGCACATAATTATTTGAGGACAGTCATAAATTTTATAAATAGAAATTTAATAAAAGAATAAGATTGTGCAATATTTTTATCTTTATTGGAACAAAGAGAAGATGATATTGCTAAACTTGTCACAAAGTTTTACTTCAAAGTAGAAACACGAAAATTATTAAAACACACAATCCATTACAACTTATTTTAAACTATTTTGTTTGTCAAGGAATCTAAAACAATAATTTTGTAATTGATTTGTAGCTGAAATCACTAACTGCGACCTCTAGAACTATTGGAAACCCAGTATGTCGTTTATGTAGTGTGGCGAAGGTGGGCAACTTTTTTAACTGCTTCCGAAAAAAATCGCTTAGAAACTGATAAAAGGTTGAAAGTGGAAAGCATAACACACAGACTTTTGAAAGTCATCAATAATTACAAAAAACGTTTTTGTCCCACTACAGATCGCAAGCATTACATTGTAGTTTTGTACTTTTATTTAAAATTAAAGTTGTTTTGGAATTAAATTTACATTAATAACTCTAAAATTCGATCTGATTGGTTCTTTGGGACCTACTGGAGTACACTGCATTTCATATCGCTTCATTGAGGTAACATTACCGCTGTCCACGTCTACTTTCACACGTCTCCTGTTGGTTTTAAAACGTTTATAAATTCCACCAAGAAAAGATGGATTTACTAATATTGCGAAGGCAACGCCATTAGATGTTGATAATACAATTTTTTCCTGGCATGACATAGGCATATATTTAGCCTTTTCTAAATAAATTTCAAGTGAATGATCCGCAGGAAAACTGTACCTTCGGAATTCGAATGACCGGTGAACATATTTAAGAGAAACAAGCCGAATAAACCTAATCTCTTCAAGACCGCATGCATTTCCGTCTGGAGAAGGAAGCATTCTAAGCGGAGCCACAGGCCTGGAAGGAGTAGGATGTATGGCAGAAGGAGAAAGCCTCAAAGGACCAGACCTGGACCTGACATAAGAGGAATTAGACCTGGCATGAGGAGAACTAGACCTGGCATGAGGAGGAGATTCGGAAGGTATACGATTTAGGTCAATCCTAGGTTCATGTTTTCTTTCAGTGGAAGATAAAGCTCCATCACCAGACGCACCAGGAACACGGTCACCGCCAGGAATAAATTCAGGCTGTGAACTTGACTCTGCAACAAGAAAAGAAAGATTAAATTTTGTTCGGCGCTGGTTGATCAAGCATGCGTCAGGCTCAGTAGATCCATTTTTCACTATCGTGAGTCCCATAATGGTGTAGATTATATTTCCATACGTATTTATTATCTTCATGAGAAAACAGTTTTATATTTAAGTTATTTCTAACAAGCTACATTTCGACGGTTCTTTTATAAAATAGAATTATCCTAGTATGTCAAAATCTAACGCTTAGATTCTTTGGTATTTTATAAACAGAAGAAGTTACCACTTTTGCCGTTTTCATATATTTTTGTGTAATGGACGAAAATTATTACGTCACCAGGTGGCGAAGGTCGAGTGACCAACGTTTATATAATGAAAATCGAGAATACTGTCTTATTGGAATTACTTTTTTTTGTGTGAAAACTGCTGATTGTACTCAGGTCGGCGTTACCTCGTTTCATTCTCTTTCGATTAAGCCGTTTCTGACTCTAATATTCCCTCGGTTAGAACTTAAGTAATCCAATTAACGTTGTTATTATATGAAAGTCTTTCTAGCGTTTCTTTCTTTTTGTGTTTATTACAAATTACTTAAATTTTAAATAAACATAAAGAAAATTTGCCATTCAATCTCTAATTTTAATGATATAGTATTTAAAGATTATAATTTTTTGTGAATCGAACTTGCTTAATATTCACCCCCACGAGAATCCCTATCCCTTTTGAGCTAGCCGAATTTATACCAGATGTAAAATTAAATTTTTCTTGTTTTAATTTTACACCCAGTGGCATCTCCACATGTGCTTGGCGCTAAACACCCGTCATTGTTCAGGTCTTTCTTGACAAAATTTTCAGGGTTTTTTGCTCTCGTCACCCGTCGGCTGCCATTTGCGACAGTAATTAGTTTTCTCCCATGAAATTTAATCAACAGGTCACAAACAATTTGTATTCGTTAAATCATTTAAAATCCTCTGAAGAAATCGAAATTCTTCTGTATTCATCGTAAAAAC
>JAAAKG020148187.1:0-10306 GCA_010014905.2 Druon quercuslanigerum
GGTACCGTCTCAGGGATCGAACCCCGGACCTCTGAGGTGAAGTCCGAGCGTCTAACCACTGAGCCACCGAGGCTCTTATGTTATTATCTACTAATTCATTTACACTGTAAGGACTAATTGCATCTCTAGTTTTTATTATGAAAGACCATCATTCATCAAATAGGAGTTCTATAATCTTATATACATATATCATGTTTCTAATTGCATTAACCTTCCATAATTGAATTTCTTAACTTCAGCAAATCCCAAATAGGAAAATATTTTTCGATTTCTCATTGATTTATTGATTCACGTATTCATCGAGTAGATACTAAAAAGTAAAATATAAAAAAAATAATTTTAACCTCTTGAAGTTTTTTATAGACAAGGTGGCGTATTAGGTGGTTATCAAGATTTCTAGTTAAAAAATATGCATCCATTCTATTATTTGCGGTGCTTTAAAATGAAGAATGAATTAATACATTTGTAAATGTTGAAAATTGTATCATCTAAAGCAATTTTATGTTAGCAAGAATAACGAGGCTGAATTATCTCTATTTTTATCCATTTCAAAATAATAATTGTTCAATTGTTATTTATACATCAAAATTCACCTCGTTCACTTAAAAATTAAAAATTTTGAGTTTAAGAAAACTTGAAATTTTAACGATTTAAAACTTACTATTTCAAAACATTTAGTTTTAAATTGCTTAGTTTTTAATCATAGATTTGTAATTCATTGTTCGTTATAAAATGAACATTCAAATGTTGCTTAATATTTAAAAAAAATTTATATTAAAAGCTTTCAAATGCAATGGGTTAAAAATGGAGTACTTTGGATTTAAATGATATTTTAATAGAAGTACAAACTGAATAAATGCGTTATGAATCTATTAATTTTGAGTTTTTTTCAAAACTTCAAATATAGGTTTCTAAAGTTTCGATTGGATTTTACATTTGTTTCACTACTAAGGCTTTCACAAATTATGTAACAGGTGCATAACTCTTTTGTAAAATTTATTTAACTCTGCCATATAACAAATACATATTTTCTTTTCCAAAAAAGACTTTCTGTTTTTTTTAATGCTATAGGATTTGATTATTTATTATTTCATATTTCAACTTACTCAAATATTGTATAGTTTTAATAATAGAAAAAGGATTGATGATTTCGTATTAATTTGAAACAATTGAGAAATCCCTAAAAATTAAAATTCCGACACTTTATAATAATACCCACATTGAAATTGGCCTATATAATAGATAAAGAGGTGGCAGTGCAAAACTCCATAAACAAAATCGAAATTTTTCAGAAAGTGAAAAAACATTCTGTAAAATCTAAAACACCATATTAAGATAAAATCAAAGTCCACTTCGAAGCAGTAGTTTTGCTTAACTAAAGGCAAACTAAGTTGGTTAGAAAAATTTATCTAGATTGGAGGAAACAGAAATGTTAGTTGACAATCTCAAAATAACACTGACCACAAACCTAAACAGGATCGGCTGCGGACAACGATAAAAAATGTAATATTTAGTTTAACTAAAGAGCAAAAACGTTCTGCCGTGAAATAGAGTTTCTAAATGAGGAGAAAAAAGATTAAATCTAAAAAATTTAGCCAATTTCGAGTAAATCGTCCAATAATTTTGCAGTTATAATTTTAAAGGTTTTGAAAATCGGTTTTCGGTAGCGACTAAAAATGGAATTTTCAATTTTTGACAACAATAAAAACTTGCTTCTTAGATATGGAAAGCTTAATAAGAACAATAAAGGCTTAATACAAAGAAATTATTCTGCTCTAAAATTTTCATTTGTTCTTGACTCATACTCGACGGTCTAGTTAACGTCAGACCTGGGCGTGATCAGATCTTTCAGACTAGACAGTCTAGAAAAATCCAGACCTGGGCCAGACCTGTAACTGTTTTGCAGGAGGTTCGCTTTTTTTATTAAAAATTTTTTTTAATACAGAAATTTAACTATTCGATTATTGGTTTAAATTTCTTTTTTATTTTTAAAATTCAAGTATTTGGTAGCAAATTTTATACACTTAATATAATTTACCCAATAATTTATATATTTTGTTAACGTTTTTGTTTTTCAATTGACAACTATTTTGGTTATTCAAAATAAAACTGCTATTTGATTAAAAATAAAAATTTTTGCTGAAACTTCACATTTTCCGGTTGAAAATTCAATTATTTTGTAAAGAAAATTCATCTTTTTGTCATGAAAATTAAATGGTTTGGTAGAAAAGCCACCCTATTTTGTAGAAAATTATTTTTTTTTATATGAAGTTATTTTTTTAAATGAAAGTTGAACTTTTTCATTTTTGGTTGAAATTTTATCTTTTTAGTTTAAAAACTGATCTATTCCGTTCAAAATTCAAATATTTAGTATGATATGTATGTATTTTGCTAAAACTTTCTTTTTTGTAAACAGAAATAATCTTATTTCTTGAAAAAACAATTATTTAGGTAAAGATGCATGTATTTTCTTTAGAAAATACATTTTTTAATAGAAAACTAATCTCCTTAGCTGAAAAATCTTTTTGGTTGACAATGTAATTGTTAGACTAATAATTCAACTTTTTTGTTGGCAAAAAAATGTCTTGGTACACACTTCACCTTTTTTTTACTTGAAAGTCTACATATTGAATGCTTTTTTTTCTTTATTGGCTCAAAACTCATTCTTTCTTGAGGATTGAATTATTTGCGGAAAATTCATCTTTTTTGGTTTAATTCAACTATTTTTGTTGTAAAATAAAAAAACATAAATGTTTCTTTGGCTTCAATATTAACTATTGCTTTTTTCAGCTTATATTTTTGGTTCAAAAATTGGAGCTACTTGTTTAAAAGTTAACATAATTGGTTAATTCATGAGAAACGGAAAGATTTGACCAAACCCTCCACCCCTCAAATTTTCTTACGTTCTTTTCAGATGGCCTCTAAATAAATTCACGACAAAAATTTATTTGGCAACAATTACGTTAGATGTGTATGTGGGGGGGGGGGCGGTAAAATTATGAACCCTGAAAATGGGTATACTTTGTTAGAAATTTAAGAAAAAAACTAAAAATAGGTCTGATATTTAGAGGGCTAAAATTGGTTAACGAAACTAAGAGGCCTTAATTACGGTAGGGCGGGGTAAAAAGTGCCAAAAAGCACTTTTCAGAACACTGTGCCCAAACGCATTTAGGTATTGCCTTGGTTTCTGCGTAAAAAAATATACCAACGTGAATAAAACGAATTTCTTTTATTTAAAATTGCTTCGATTGGCGGTTCATATTTTTCATGAGCCCAGTTTTTTCATAAGTTACATTGGATCCATTGCTAACCTGAGATGCTTTCAGAATAAACTTCATAACAGACAGACGATAATCAATTTTTCTTCGACAGCTAGAGTTTGTAAAAAAATCCTAATACCATACAAATTCTAGGGTAAACAATCCCGCTTGGCCCCCCCCCCCCCCCCCGCCGTTCCCATAACTTTCAATCAAAGTTTCTGAAACAAAAGAAAATATTTTGAATAAGAATACATAATTACGCATCAAATTACATCTAATACATGAGAATGGCACCTTATCCACGATCTCGAAACAGCTGTCAGCGGCTGCCAACGGCATCAGCTATCAAGACTCAGGAGTTTATTGTAATTCGACCAATCGTCAGAAAATGTCAGATCGAGTGACAAATTATTTCGTTTTTTGTTATTACATGTGGCACTTTTGACCCCGCTCTACCCTACTTTATGTAACTGATATACACATTTAAAAATTTTAAATTTTGTGTCATACAGCCAGGTTTAGCAAGGCTTTAATCCAAGGCTTGAAATGGTAATATTTTGGCAAAAAGCAAGCGGTGTGTTGGATGTAGGTGGCCGCTTGTTCTCTAAATTTATTGTGTGTGCCTATAAGAGAAAGAGAACAAGAGACATCACCAAAGGCAGATAGATAAAGAAGTAGCTGCAGAGGATAGACAGGAGTGTATATAGTCAATGGAGGCAAGAGGCTAGGGGTTGGCAGGCGGAACGGATCCCCTGCATAAAATGAAATAATAATTCATGTAATTACAATATGGGAGCCCGAGAGGCCAGGAGTGTATCTATCCGGCAGCCTACCAACCGATCTGCTGCCTTGCTAGCCATGTCCACCCACGAACGAGGTACAGTCCATTAAGTGCGTGCGGATATTATACTTTCAGCATTATGAAATAATAAAAATCGGACACTATAGCGGCTGTATGTAATGCGTCGGGCGGACCAACATTCCATGTCGGACGAGTATGTATGCTGGTCAATGCATAGCTTGTGTTACATACATGTTGTTCTATAGTAACTCAAACGCAGGTATTGAAATCTGTTAAGGCCTACCTACCTACCTTGGTAGTGCGCCTATCGACTCATATCGAATCGTATCTGCTCATTCAGGTTTTTTATCTTATAAGGAAAACAATCACGAACAAAGTTATAATTACACAGAAAAAACTGCACCAAGAAAACGATTTGGTTATTGAATCAACAATACTGTTGAAAGTACATTTAAACAAAAACATGAACTAAAAAGTCTAATTGTGCAACAAAATTACACTGAAGGCTTAGAAAGCAGTATGTTAAAAAAACCTTTTTTTTAATAATAAAATAACTATAGAAAGAAAGTTAAAATAAAAGAAATATGTTTCTAAATAACATTGTAAACGGCTCATTAGAGACAGTTATATGACAATTGAAAAAAGAGAGAGAAAAAAGAGAGACAACCAAACCACCTCGCTCTCTTTTCTTTATTGTTTATCCGTCTTTTTTATGCTAACCAGGATCCAGCATGATTCGAGGCCATTTAGGCTTCCTCACCAGGGAAATTTTTACAGGAAACAAATATAGCGAGGTTATTTATTTGAGAAAATATTAACATTTGTGTATCTTTGATATTTTTGAGAAGCTTTTGTGCGTATTTTTCAATTGTTTAAACATCAATCAGAAAAGTTGAAAAAAAGGTTCATTTTTAAACTTTCATTAACCTTTCAAACAATCAATCTTTAGAATTGATTTAATTGTCAATCAGTTTAAAATATCTGATTGGAATATCTGTAATAAAAACTTATTCTTTACTCGTTTTTTCCCTTATACCCAATAAAAGATGAAAACTCTTTTTTCAAAAATGTTTCTTAATCACACTGGAACAATATTTTTATTTGTTCAGAAATAGAATTTGGTTATTATATGGGCAAAAAGTATTTGGTGGAGCCAACTAAGTGTTTTGTTTTTTTAGCCAAATCTTGGGGTAGATGGATTATTGTGTTGATTCAGTTAAAAATTGTGTTGGGTCAATGCAATATGTTATTAAATGAACCAAAATTTGTTTTATTCAACCAAAAACAGTTCTTTTCGTTCAAGAAATTTTTTTGTGGGTGTAGGCGCAGTCAGTTTTGTTTCAGATCATTTTCATGCAAACTCATTTGAAGCCGTGTATAATTTACGTAAAGTTATTTTCTGATTTTTTGAACCTTGTATCCCCCTTGTTACGGTCTATACATATTGATGCTCCCTTCGCTCTATCTTACTTACTTCTTTTTGCCGACTAAATTTTTTCCGTGAATTCACTTAGGGGTCTTCCAGAAATAACGTAAGACAATTTGGGTGGAGGGGAGGTTTTTAGTAAAATCTGACTATTTCTTATGAATTAACAAAGCTGTTCAATATTCAACCAAGTAGTTAAATTGTTAAATCATACAAGATGAATTCTCAATAAAAAATGTAATAGTTGTTACTTTAAATAAGAAAAGATTTCTATTTGATATCAAAAACAGTTGCATTGCGCCAAGAAAGATTTTTTAGTCAATAAAGGCAAAAAAAATTTCATCAAACATTTTGAATTTTCAAGCTAAAAATATGTGTTTTGTATAGAACAGTTGAATTTGCAACCAAGAATTTTCTATAAAACAATTGAATTATCCAGAAAAAAGTTTATTTTCAACCTGAAGTTGACAAAATTAATTTTTTATCTAAAAAGAAGAATTTTTGACAACAAATGCAATAGATGATAATTTAACCAAAAATTATTTTAATTAAAAATGAAAAGCAGCTGAGTTTAATAAAAAATATTTCTTTACTGTTCGTGCTCATCTTTAATTATTTTATCTTGAAAAAATATATAAAATTGAATTTTTAAAGTGTTTTTTATTACAATAATTTGAATCAATGACAGGACTATGTAGTGTGTATTTCTAAAGCAGCTTTCAAATAAACACAGGGAGTAACTCATTTTTACTCATTTCAATATCCATTGAAATATTTTCTTTTTAGAGAAAGAGAAATAGTGAGAGGTTGGTTTTTGGTTGACTTTCTCCCTTTTTCTCCCTCTTTTTTTTTCTATTGATATTTATGTCTCTAATGAGCCAGAAAGTGAGATAGTATGGAAATCTCTTTTTTAATGATTGAATTTTTTTATATTCCTTTGCATAAAATTATTCTTGAAAAAATTGATTATTTTCCAATCTCAAAATACAAAAAAAAATACGAATTTTCAATAAAAGACATACATTTTCAACAAAATAGTAACATTTTAAACCAAAAGGATCAATTTTCTACAATTAGAGACGAATTTTTAACAATATATATTAATTTTCTACTAAAAATGATTTTACAACAAATAGTTGAATTTTCTACCAGATTTTTGAATTATCTAGACGAAAATAGGAAGTTTCTACAAAAAAGTTGAGCTTTATCTAAAAAGTTTATTTCCAACAAAAACAGATTATTTTTAACCGAGCAATTGTATTATTAACCAAATGAATGAAATTTCTACAAAAAGAAATGGGGTTTCAATCCAAAAAGTCAAATTTTCAATAAAATAGTAAAATTTGTAATCAAACGAAATTGTTAAGACAAGAAAAAAAATCAATCAAATTCAGAGAGGAGGGGGCAGGCCTCAAAACTATTTATAAAGTAGGCTGGGGGTAAGGGTTAATGCAAACTATGGCATCATACATAATAAATATGATTCATTTTATTAGTTGAAGGTCAATTTTTTTGTTTAAAATTGAACTATATTTGGTTAAAAATTCATATTTTTAAGCCAATTTTTATACTACCCACTTCAACTGTCTTGTAGAAAGTTCATCTTGTTGGGCAGAAAAAATAATCTTTCTGATAGAAAAATCAACTGCTGTGATTGGAACTGATCTATTTGGTTGTTAAATAAACATTTAGATAAAAATGATTTTTTTTTGGTTTAAGACTTAACTATTTGGTTAAAAATTCAACTATCTTGTTGCAAATTAATCTCTTTTGGCAGAAAATTATAATTTTTGTTGGTGAGAATTCACCTATTTTATTCAAAATGCATCATTCCGCATGAATACGCGTGAATCCGGTGCCCAATAATCAGAATTAATACATGGCTAATCCAAAAAGTCTTTTCGATCCTTCTCAATTAATACGTGTTCGACAATTAACTGCAATCCGTTTAAATCCGAATAAATCTAAATTTCCCATTCAATCCTCTTCACTCCGCATGAATCTGTCCCCTATTAGAAAATCCTTAAAATGTCAAAAGTTTTTACGCACCTTTGAACGATTTCCGGAAACCTCAAAATGTATCCAATTTTTTCAATATTAATACTAATAGGTATTATGAATAAATATTGATTTTTAAGCTTTCCTGTCTCTTACTATTTTTAAGATAATTTAAAACTTTTATTCTTTTTTAATTTAAAAAATATTTTAACTGGATTTTTGCGAGGTGGATGAGAACCACCTCCTTTTGAAAAATCCGAATTTTTTCTGTCTTCGTTTATCTCTCGCCGTTTTAGAGATAACTCAAAATATTTATTTCGAAAATCTTTTAAGTACTAGGTTAGTAAAACATAGCGGAGGGCCATCCCACCTTTGGAAACCCGTTAAAAATATATTGTCCGTTTCCGAAATAAGTCAAAAAAATGTTGTTTTTTTTTAATTTTGAAGGTATTTTTGCTACATTAATACGGGGGTTTAATCCGTTTTCGCAAAACTCACCGCTTTCGAGATGAATGAAATTTAAAATGTCATAGGCTCAAAAGTTTGATGCAGCACTAAGTAGATATGTTTGCGGAATTGTGGAATAAGGTAGAAATAATAAAACCTAATTGGAAACGACGCAACATTTGAAAACTCATACTCGGACATGCAGAATTAAGTGATCAAGCGAGATAGAAAGGGATGAATCTTGCAGAAAAAGTAAAACGATGAGTTATATATGATAAATTCGGATAGAAGTGAATAGAAATATTGGAACGAGAAAAGGGTAAAAAGAAAGCATTTGGGACAAAAGCGGGTATATTTATTTAAAATGAGGACATGATAATAATCAAGTTGTTAAACTAGATATATTTAATGAATGTTGAAATAGCAAACAAGTGGTAAAAGAATATAGAAAAGGATAGAAGTAAACACAATTTGCAATAATTACTAGAATTGGTCGAAACACTTTACAGGATGTGACGTGTCAAGATGACAGAGTTATTCAAACAGGGTTTTCAATTTGTTTAAAAACATATTTTTTTTCTTAGAAATGAAGAGTTAAAAATTTGGTTAAATATTAAACTTAAATATTAATTGGTATAGTAAATTAATCAATAAAGTATAAAAAAGTTTTGATATGCTAAGAAGTAAAAGGGCTATCTATTTGTATTCATTTTTCATCCTTTCGCTCATTTATTTCCAGAACTCTTCGGGAATTGTTCTATCTTGTTTTTTTTTTGTATCCAAGTGAAAGTGAATAATAATATGTAACCTTTGTTAAAGTTTTAAATGCTGTATTATAAAACAAAAAAGTGATTTAACAATTCTTTAATATTCTGACGGTAAGCGAACAATGGAATAAAGTCATAGTTGATCGGCCCCTCTTAAATATAATTGACATAAACTGGAGGATGTAGGAGTGATTGACTGTCTGGATGATTCTTTTTATTTGATGGGTACAGTCGAATACTTGCTAGCTAATTTCATCTAAAGGTAAAAAGACTGGCTCCATTCACCAAGGTTGTAAATCGTGAAAGTCATAAGATCAGATCGTTATTATTTATTAAATAATTACAGAATAAAGAAGATACTAAACTATTTTAATATTCAGAAACTCGTTATAAAATCTATTTAAAAATTTATTTGTTTTATTTATACGTTCCTAAAAATTATTTAATTGATGTGACATTATCAAAAAATACTAAATCATAACAGTAATAATAAAAAAATACCTCGTTCTTCAGGAAACCCAAACAAAATACGTTCTCGATTCGTGTAATCCCTGATTGAATGAGTAAGACCTACACGAGAGAAAAAATACGGAATAGAATGACAGGCTTAAATCCCTTATCCCGAATAAAAAGCAACCCTGTGTGGATTAAGAGTATCAAAAACTCGAAAAGCCGTCCCGCGACACGAATTCGATTGTCACCTCTGCAGTGATCCACGTGAAAAAGATTATTTCCCCAAACGACAAATCCAGCATCATCACGAACTTTTATTGTGCGTTTATATATTCGTATACAATTGCAAAATATATTGGTACACACACCGACTTTCTCACACAAAAATAGGATTTAATTCAATCTGAGCTATCCAAAAAATATACTAAAAAGAAAATATTCATGGAATGGCAATGAATACAAAATCGTAAATTTGCGTAAAAACTCTTTCAATTTATATTTAATGCAACATTATTATTTTATTCAGTATTTTTGCGAATATTTTTGGAGAGCTTACGTTTGTTAATCTTATATATTTTGAAATAAATCCGAATATAACTAGAACAAAATGGGAAAGCTAAATTATGCCTTATAATTTATCCAAAACATTTTGGGTGATAATTTTTTAAAACTTATTTTCACAAACTAATACCAGAAAATGTTGCTCCTGTAATTAAAAAAATATATTTTTCTGAGATCCGCAACAGCCATAAATTTAGTATTAATATTCGCATCATTTCGAAAAAAAAATCAACTTAAAAACTGATAAAATAATACACCTCATCAAGTACGACAGCACACATCCAATTATTGCCGGTCTAAGCGTAGCTTAACTTTGGTGATCAAGATTTCATATTCAATATTAAACAATTATACATCTTTTTAACGTTGAAATCAAAAATTTAAAATTAGCATTGTTTTTTAAATTTTGACAACCTAAAGTATGGTTTCCATATAAGGAAGATATTGTATTTTGAGATTGGAAAATAATCAATTTTTTTAAGAATAATTTTATGCAAAGGAACATAAAAAGATTCAATCATTAAAAAATAGATTTCTAAACTATCTCACTTTTCGGCTCATTAGAGACATAAATATCAATAGAAAAGAAAAA
>JAAAKG020148188.1:0-10306 GCA_010014905.2 Druon quercuslanigerum
TAAATTAAAATTCAATTTTTTTAAATTTTTTGAACTTAAAACTAAACTATTCTATTATTGTTCTTTTTTTCAATGCAAAAATGAACTAATTGGCTAATTGGCTCTTAGTTAAAAATTCAACTGCTGAGTTCAGTTTTTATACGTTTTAGTTAAAATTAAGATATTTTTTTAAAAAGTATCCATGATTATTAAAAAGTTTTTTTTCTTGGATACGTCATTTCTTTTTTGTTGAAATTAATCGACTTTGTCAAAAATTCAACAAATGTGCTAAAAAGTTTTTCGTTGTTGTTAAAGATTCTTTTTTTTAGTTCAAAATCTAATTTTTTAGTTGAAAATTTAAGCAAAAAAAAAAAAAAAATTTCCTGGATTAAGAATTTCTTTTTTAATCGAAAATTTATTTATTCCAGTTTATAATTCCTTATTTTAGAAGATGAAAATTTATCATTTTCGTTGAAAATTTAATCATTTTGTAAAAATTGTTTTTTTTTGTTGAAAATTATTGTTTTAAATGAAAGTTAATCTTTTCCAATTTTGTTGGATAATTTATTTTTTTACTATGAAAATAAACTAAATGGCAGGAAATTAACCTTCTTGGTAGAAAATTTAAGAATTTGGTTAAAAGTCTTTTTTTTTGTTAAAGATTCTTCATTTTAGCGGGAAAATCCTGTCTTTGGTTTAAAATTGAAGAAATTTGTTAAAAACTCGTATTTTTTGGTTGCAAATTATAATTTTTTAAATTATATTTTTTTAAATTAAAATTAAACTATTCCATGTTTTTTTTCTATTTTTTCAATGAAAAAATAAAGTAATTGGCAGGAAATGAACCTTATTGTTAAAAAATTCAACTGCTGAGTTAAGATTTTATACGCTTTAGTTAAAATTAAGATGTGTTTTTAAAAAGTATCCTTCAATGTTAAAAAGTTTTTTTTTCTTTGGTGCGTCATCTCTTTTTTGTTGAAATTAATCGACTTTGTCAAAAGTTTAACAAATTTGCTTAAAAGTTTCTAGTTATTGTTAAAGATTCTCCATTTTAGTTGAAAATCTATTCTTTTAGTTGAAAATGTAACCAATAAAAAAAATAGTTTTTTCTTAGTTCTTTATTTTTTAATCGAAAAGTCATTTATTCCAGTTGATAATTCTTTATTTCAGTAGATGAAAATTCATATTTTTCGTTGAAAATTGACCAGTTTTGTTAAAAATTTGTCTTTTTGTTTCTGAAAATTATTGTTTTAAATGAAAATTACTCTTTTCAATTTTTGTTGGATAATGTATGTGTTTACTAGAAAAATTAACTAATTTGTCAAGAAATTATCCTTCTTGGTTGAAAATCCAACTATTTAGTTAAATTTTTTTTGTTAAAGACTTCATTTTCGCGGAAAGATCCTCTCTATCGTATAAAATTGAACAAATTTGTTAAAAATTCGTATTTTTTGGTTAAAAACCTTCTTGATTAAAAATTTAATTGGTGAGATAAAAGTTAAAAGTTGAAATTCAACAAATTTGCTCTAAAGTTTTTTTTTGTTGTTAAACATTCTTCATTTTAGTTGAAAATCTATCTTTTTAGTTAAAAATTTAACCAATACAAAATATAGTTTTTTCTTGGTTCATAATTCATTTTTTAATCAAAAATTAATTTATTCCAGTTGATAATTCTTTATTTTAGTAGATGAAAATTCATAATTTTCATTAAATATTGAACAATTTTGTTAAAAATTCGTTTTTTTTTGTTGGAAATTATTGTTTTAAATGAAAATTAATCTATTCCATTTTTGTTGGATAATGTGTTTCTTTACCAGGAAAATTAACTAATTTGTCAGGAAATTAACCTTCTTGGTTAAAAATTCAACTATTTGGTTAAAAGTCTTTTTTTTTTGTTAAAGATTCTTCATTTTAGCGGAAAAATCCTGTCTATGGTTTAAAATTGAACAAATTTGTTAAAAATTTGTAATTTTTTGGTTGAAAATTATATTTTTTAAATAAACTTTTAAAAATTAAATTAAAATTAAATTTTTTTTAATTTTTTGGACTTTTGATGGAAAAATGAACTAATTGGCAGGAAGCTGAGTTAAAAGTTTACACGTTTTGTTTAAAATTAAGATATTTTTTTTTTAAATTATCCTTAATGTTAAAAAGATTTTTTTCTTTTATACGTCATCTCTTTTTTGTTGAAATGAATCGACTTTGTCAAAAATGCAACAAATTTGCTAAAAAGTTTTTTGTTTTTTGTTAAGGATTGTTCATTTTATTTGAAAATCTATCATTATTTTTCAAACTTTTACCAATAAAAAAAATAGTTTTTTCTTGGTTCATAATTCAGTTTTTAATCGAAAATTCATATATTCCAGTGAAAATTCCTTATTTTAGTAGATGGAAATTCATCATGTTCGTTGAAATTTGAACAATTGTGTTAAAAATTCGTTTTTTTGTTGTTGTAAATTATTTTTTTAAATAAAAATTAATTTTAAAAAATAATTTAAAACATTAAAGGAAATAAGGCTTCTTGGTTTAAAATTCAACTACCTGGTTAAAAGTTTTTTTTTTTGGTTAAAGATTCTTCACTTTAGCAGGAAAATCATGTCTCTAGTTTAAAATTGAATAATTTTGTTAAAAAATCGTATTTTTTGTTGAAAATTATAATTTTTTGAATTTAATTTTCAAAAATTAAATTAAAATGACGTTTTTTTTTTTAATTTTTTGAACTTAAAACTGAACTATTCTATTTTTGTTCCTTTTTATCAACGCAAAAATGAACTAATTGGCAGGAAATGAACCTTCTTGGTAAAAATTCAACTGCTGAGTTAAAAGTTTATACTTTTTAGTTAGAATTAGGATATTTAAAAAAAAAATATCCTTTATTGTTAAAAAGTTTTATTTCTTTGATGCGTCATCTCTATTTTGTTGAAATTAATCGATTTTGTCAAAAATTCAACAAATTTGATAAAAAGTTTTTTGTTGTTGAAGATTCTTAATTTTAGTTGAAAATCTATCTTTTTAGTTGAAAATTTAACCAATTAAAAAAAATTTTTTAGCTCAGAATTCATTTTAGTAGACGGAAAGTCATAATTTTTGTTGAAAATTAAACAATTTTGTTAAAAATTCGTTTTTTTTACGTTGAAAATTATTGTTTTAAATGAAATTTAATCTGTTTAATTTTTGTTGGATAATATATTTCTTTACCAGGCAAATTAACTAATTTGTCTGGAAATTAACCTTCTTGGTTAAAAATTCAACTATTTGGTTAAAAGTCTTTTTTTTGGTTAAAGATTCTTCATTTTATCGGGAAAATCCTGTCTATTTTTTAAAATTGAACAAATTTGTTAGAAATTCGTATTTTTTTGGTTGAAAATTATAATTTTTTAAATAAATGTTTAAAATTAAATTAAAATAAATTTTTTTTTAATTTTTTGAACTTAAAACTAAACTATTATATTTTTGTTCTTTTTTTCAATGCAAAAATGAACTGATTGGCTAATTGGCTCTTGGTTTAAAATTCAACTACTGAGTTAAAATTTTATACGTTTTAGTTAAAATTAAGATATTTTTTTTAAAAGTATCCATTATTGTTAAAAAGTTTTTTTTCTTTAATAAGTCTTTTCTTTTTTGTTAAAGTTAATCAACTTTGTCAAAAATTCAACAAATTTGCTAAAACGTTTTTTGTTGTTGTTAAAGATTCTTCATTTTATTTGAAAATCTATCTTGTTAGTTGAAAATTTAACCAATAAAAAAAATAATTTTTTCTTGGTTCAGAATTCATTTTTTAATCAAAAATTCATTTATTCCAGTTGATAAATCCTTATTTTAGTAGATGAAAATTCATAATTTTCGTTGAAAATTGAACCATTTTTTTAAAAATTCGTTTTCTTGTTGTTAAAAATTATTGTTTTAAATGAAAATGATTTTATTACATTTTTTTTGATAATGTATTTGTTTACTAGGTAAATTAACTAACTAGCAAGAAATTAACCTTCTTGATTGAAAATTCATCTATTTGGTTTGAAATTTAACAAATTTGTTAAAAATTCGTCTTTTTTATATATGAAAATATAAAATATATATATTAAAATATATTAAAATTAAATATTGTATTAAAATCCTTTATTGATAATTGAACAATTTTTTTAAAGGAACCTTTTTTGCTTAACAGTTTTTTTTGTCTTTGAGAATTCATCTCTTTTTGTTGAAAATTTGTTAAATTGAAAATTTGAACATTTTGTTAAAAATTCAACAATTTTCTTAGGATGACATTTTTGCTTGAATATTCTTCATTTTAGTTGAAAATTCATCTCTATGGTTACAAATTTAACTATTTTCTTTAAAAATATTTTTTCTTGGTTGAAAATTTATTTTTTAATCGGAAATTTATATATTCTAGTTAAGGTTCTAATGAAAATTTTTCAATTTTTTAAAAAGTATCTTGTTTTGTTCAAAAACTTTTTTTCTTTGAGAATTTCTTAATTTTTTGTAAAATTAATCGTCTTTGTCCAAAATTTAACAATTATGTTAAAAATTCATTTTTTCGGTTAAAGATTCGTTATGTTAATTAATTTAAAATTTATTTCCTGATCAGAAGTTTATATATTCCGGTTGAAGATACACAATTTTAGTTTAAAACTGATCATTCAGGTTAAAAATGTTACTATTTTGCTTTTTGTTGGTTAAACATTAATTTTTCATTGAAAATTTAACTATTCCATTTTTGTTCAAAAATTTATCTTTTTACTACAAAGTTCAACTAATTTGTTCAAAATTAAAACATTTGGTCAAAAAGTAATACATTTTGTTTGCAAGCTTATTAGTCTAATTTAGTCTTCAGACTTCCGGTACACCGGAAGGACATAAACAGCAACGTTTGTCACAGAAAAAAGGATTTGTCACAGAAAAAAAGGGATTAGCGATTGAACTTATTGTCTGGTATCTTATTTTTCTGGACTCATGGTTTTGGACCATGGTGTTTGGATCTTGAGGGAAGCTCTGTTCTGAACTTTCGTCACAATAGACCTGATTGGATTATAACCAATTTTCTTCGTTTCCATTTTTCTACATCGCGTACCTGATGTTAATTGTTAAATGTGAATAGCAATTGACCGCCCAGAAGGATTGATGCGAATGAAGGAGAAAGCCGGAAAGAAGGAGTGCCGCCAGGACCCTCTTTGGCGGCAGTTTCATTACTTCGAATGGGTCCGTGGGCGGACTCAAAGAGGCCGCTAAGATTCTTTCTACAATCTAGATCATCTTAATTTAAGTCTCCTATTTTCTAGAGTCCTCTCGAGAGTCTTGAGTTCAGTTGAGCCTGATGTAATGGCAAAAAGAACAATGTGCAGTGCCAATCGGTATTCACTGGGAAATGAGAGTAAATGCGTTGTCGTTCGGCGCGACGCGACGTAAACGCAGATGCTGCCAGGTGCACAGAAGCTCGGACTCAAAGGGTAAAGTTTCAATTTTTATTTTCTTTCTGGCTCTCTTTCACTTTCTTTCTTCTTCCTCTTCTACTCCCTATTCTTCTTCTCCTTCTTCTCCTTCTTTCGCTTCTTCTCATTCTCCTTCTTCGTCTTCGTCTTCGTATTATTTTTTTCCTTTTTCTACTTCTTCTCCTTCTTCTTCCAATTGTTCCTTTTCTTCTTCCTGACAGATGCTGCCAGGTGCTCAAAGGCTCGGAGTCAAAGGACAAGGTTTCAATTTTTATTTTCTTTCTGGTTCTCTTTCTCGTTCTATCTTCTTTTTCTACTTTTTCGCGTTCTTTGTTTCTTCTTTTCCTCTTTTCATTCTATTTTTCCTTCTTCTTCTTCTTTTTCTCATTCTCCTTCTCCTTCTTTGTCTCGTCTTCTTCTCCTTCTTCTCCTTCGTTTTCTTCCTCTTCTGCTTTTCCTTCTTCTGCTTCTTTGTGATCTCTTACTTCTTTATTATTTTATTAATTATTAATTTTTTATTATTAATTATTATTATTCGTTTTTTTATTCCCCTCCTTCTTACTTTTCTTCTTCTCCTTATCCTTCATCTTCTGCCTCCCCTTCTTCTTCTTCTTTGCGTTTTTCTTCTCTTTCACCGTTTTCTTCATCTTCTGCTTTTTCTTCTTCGTCATCTGTCTCTCCTTCGTCTTCTGCTTAACCTTCTCCTTCCTCATATTCTCATTCGTCTTCTTCTTCTTTTTTCTCGTTTGATTTATTTTCTGCTTTTCCTTCTTCTTTTCCCTCTTCTTTTCTTTCTTAATTTTCTTGCTCTCCTTCTTTGTTTTCTCCTCGTACTTCGTCTTCTCCTTCTTCGTCTTCCTCTCCTTCTTCGCCTTCTGTTTCTCCTTCATCTAATGCCCACCCTTCTTCTTCTCCTCCTTCTCCTTCTTCGCCTTCGTATTATTTTTTCCCTTCTTCTGCTTCTTCTCCTTCTTTTTCTTCTTTTCTCTTTCTCCTTCTCCTACTTTGTCTTCGTCTTCTTCTTTTTCTCCTTCTTCGTTTTCTTCATCTTCTGCTTCTTTCTTCTCTCTTCCTTCTTTATTATTTTAATAATGATTAATTCCTAATTATTAATTATTACTTCTTAATTATTAATTATTATTCTTCTTCGTCTTATTATTCCCCTTCTTCTTACTTTTCTTCTTCTCCTTATCCTTCATCTTCTGCTTTGCATTCTTCTTCTTCTCTTTCCTCATTTTATTCATCTTCTGCTCCCCCTTCTCCGCATTTTTCTTCTCTTTAACCGTTTTCTTCATCTTCTGCCTCTCCTGCTTTGCCTTCTTCATCTTCCGCTTTTCCTTCTTCGTCATCTGTCTCTCCTTCATCTTCTGCTTTCCCTTCCTCCTTTTATTCTCATTCTTCTTCTTATCTATTCTCGTTTTATTTTCTCCTCCTACTTCGTCTTCTCCTTCTTCGTCTTCTTCTCTTTCGTTGTCTTCTGTTTCTCCTTCATCTGATGCTCACCCTTCTTCTTCTCCTCCTTCGTTTTCTTCTTCTTCTTCTCTTTCCTCGTTTTCTTCATCTTCTGCCTCCCCTTCTTCTCCTCATCCTTTTTCTTCTTCTTCTTCTTCTTTATCTTCTTCTTCATCTCTGCTTCCCCTTCTTCTCCTTCTTCGCGTTTTGCTTCTCTTTCACCGATTTCTTCATCTTCTGCTTCTCCTTCTTTGCCTTTTTCTCCTTCTTCATCTTCTGCTTAGCTTCTTCGTCATCTGTCTCTCCTTGATCTTCTGCTTCCCCTTCTTCTTTCTCTTATTCTCATTCGTCTTCTTCTTCTCCTTCCTCGTTTTACTTATTTTCTGCTTCTCCTTTTCCTTTTCCCTCTTCTTCTCTTTCTCAATTTTCTTGCTCTCCTTCTTTGTTTTCTTCTCCTACTTCGTCTTCTGTTTCTCCTTCATCTAATGCTCACCCTTCTTCTTCTCCTTCTTCTATTTTTTCGTCTTCGTCTTCGTATTATTTTTTTTCTTTTTTTGCATCTTCTCCTTCTTCGTCTTCCTCTCCTTCTCTTTCAAATCGTTCTTTTTCTTCTTGCTTTTTCTTTCTGACTCTCTTTCTCGGTCTTTCTACTTTTTCGTCTTCTTTGTTTCTTCTTTTCATCTAATCAATCTCCTTTTCCTTCTTCTTTTTCTTTTCACATTCTCCTTCTCCTGCTTCGTCTTCTTCTCCTTCTTCTCCTTCTTCTCGTTCTTCGTTTTCTTCTTCTTCTCTTTCCTCGTTTTCTTCCTCTTCTGCTTCTCCTTCTTCTGCTTCTTTGTTCTCGTTTCCTTCTTTATTGTTTTAATAATTATTCATTATTAATTATTATTTGTTAATTATTGATTATTCTTCTTCGCCTTAATATTCCCCTCCTTCTTACTTTTCTTCTTCTTCTCCTTCTTCTTCTTCTTCTTCTCTTTCCTCGTTCGCTTCATCTTCTGCTCCCCCTTCTTCTTCTTCTTCTGCTTCTTCATCTCCATCGTCTACTTCTTTTCCCTTGTTGCTTTCTTCGTCGTTCATTTTCTTCGTCATTTACTTCTTCTTCTCCTTCGTCTTATTCTTCATCTTCTGCTCCTTCTTCCCCTTCTTCTTCTTCGCGTTTTTCTTCTTTTGCACCGTTTTCTTTATCTTCTGCTTCTCCTTCTTTGCCTTCTTCTCCTTCTTCATCTTCTGCTTTTCCTTCTTCGTGATTTGTCTTTCTTTCATCTTTTGCTTCCGCTTCTTCCACTTATTCTCATTCGTCTTCTTCCTCTCTTTCCCCGTTTTTTTTATTCTCCGCTTCTATTTCTTTTCCCTCTTCTTCTCTTTCTTTATTTTCTTCATCTTTCCCTTCTTCATTTTCTTGTTCTCCTTCTTTGTTTGCTCCTCCTACTTTGTCTCTATTTTCTTCGCCTTTTACTTCTTCCTCGTCGTCATCTTCCCATCCTTTGTCTTCTTCATCTCCTGCTTGTCCTTCTTCTTCTTTTTCTTTATCTTCTGTTTCTCCTTCATCTGATGCTCACCCTTCTTCTTCTCCTGCTTCTCCTTTTTCGTCTTCTTCTCCTTATTCATTTTCTTTTTTTTTCTTCTCTTCCATCTTCTCTTTTTCCTTCTTCATCTTCACCTCCTTCATCTTCTTCTTTATCTCCATATTCTCCTCCACCTGCTTCTTCTTCTCCTTCGTCTTCTTCTTTTCCTTTATTGCTTTCTCGTCCTTCTTCGTCTTTTACTTCTTCTCCTCCTCTTTCGTCTTCTTCTTCTTCATTTTTTGCTTCTTATTATTCTTCTTCTCCTTCTTCGTCTTCTGTTTCTCATTCATCTTCTGATTCCCCTCCTTCTGCTTATTTTTCGTCTTCTTCTCTTTTCTCGTTTTCCTGGCCATTTTCTTCTCCATTATTTTTCTTCTTGTCCTTTTTAATTTTCCTAATTTTCTTCTTTTTCTCCTTTTCTGCCTTCTTCTTTGTCTTCTGCATCTTCTGCGTGACCTTTCCCCGCTTCTTCTCCTTCGTCTTCTTCTTTTTCTTTATAGCTTTCTCCTCCTTCATCGTCTTCATTTTCTTGGTCTTTTACTTTCTCTTTATCGCCTTCTCCTCCTCCTTCATCCTTCTTCTTCTTTTTCACCTTCTTCGTCTTCGGTTTCTCCTTCATCTCCTGCTTTCCCTTCTTCTTCTTCTTCTCCTTTTTGGTCTTATTCTATTTTTCCACTATTTCTTCATTTTCTACTTCTTCATCTATCCTTCTCCTTCTTCTCTTTTTCCTTCTTTTTCCTAATTATTCCTTCTTCATCTTCTTCTCATCCTTCGCCTTCTTCTCCCTCTTCTTCTTTTTCTTCCCCTTCTTCCTCTCCTTTTCCCTATTTTTACCATAAAAGAAATTTTCCTTTCAAAAGGAC
This sequence comes from Druon quercuslanigerum, assembly GCA_010014905.2. NCBI lineage: Eukaryota > Metazoa > Arthropoda > Insecta > Hymenoptera > Cynipidae > Druon > Druon quercuslanigerum. The sequence continues at coordinate 9,292 of JAAAKG020148188.1, forward strand.
GAAATATTAACAAAATAATTAAATCTTCTAACATAAAAGATAAGATGTATAAAAAAGGACGAATCTTCAAACAATTAAATTAAAAGTAAAAAAACGAGCTTTTAATAAAACAGGAAAATCTTCGACCAGAAAAGACAACTTCATCAAAGTAGTTGAATTTTCAACCTAAGAAGATGAATTTTCCACAAACAAGAATAATTTTTTAATCCAAAACAAGAATTTTCTTCAAAATGCATGAATTTTCTATACCAAATAATTGAATTTTCAACTTACAAGGTATAAATTTGCAAGCCAAAAATGAAATAGCTACAACAAAAAATTTAAATTTTGAAATAGTGAGATAGATATTGCCACAGAGAATAATTAATTTCTACTAAAAAAAGAAGAATTTTCTACAAAGTACATACATTTTCAACAAACTTGTTGAATTTTCAAAAAAGGCGAATTATTTATTTTTAATGATTTATAAAAAAAAATTTCTACAATAAAGTTCAGTTTTCTTTAAAATAGTTAAATGTTTATCAAAATAGTTTTATTTTTAACCAAATATTGAATTATCAATCTAAGAAGATGAGTTTTTAACAAATATGAATAATTTTCGAAAAAAGTTTAATCTTCAACTTATAAAGTATAAACTTGAAACCAAAAATGGAATATTTAAATTCCCAGATTTTCGACCAAAAAGATGAATTTTTTCACAGAAAAGATTATTGTTCTTCCAAAAATGTTGATTTTTGAACAGAACAAATCTACTATAAAATATCAACTTTTTATTAAAAAAACTAAGTTTCAAAAAAATGCATCTATTTTCCACAAAGTTGTTGAAACCGAAAATATACATTTTTAACAAAAAAATTAATTATCCAAAAAACAGTATAAATTTTTTCCAAATATTTAAATTTTTATAGAAAAATTATATATTTTTATTCATATATTTTAAACATGCATTTTTGAGATACGTTTAAACTTCATTTTGAAAATGAATATTGCAATTAAATTAACGCAAAAATTGAAT
>JAAAKG020148189.1:0-32131 GCA_010014905.2 Druon quercuslanigerum
CTACTTGAGATTCGCTTTACGATTTGTACCTAACAGTATTTTCTAACAAAACTTACAGTGATTTTGTTCGTACAATACATAGTTGTGTCGAAGTCGGTAGAGCTCCGGGGACGGCTATCTGGAACGCGGATCGGCTTGGCTGACGTGTCGGCTGCTTTTACTGTAGTTGAATTTTCTGGTGGATTTCTCGAAATAATTGTTTTACGTAGGATAGGGTCTACTCAATTCCACCGCTAATTTTAACAATTATTCGTTACTTTTCTGTTAACAAAAGTCCGTGGACCCTTTGGAGTCTTTATTCTTTTTTCAATTCCGTAGAATTGGTTTTGTTTCCATACAAACTGTTGGTCCGCTAATCTAGATTGCTTCCTTTTGATTCACTAATCGTTTGAAGCAATCCTGGCAGAATCGCCAAAATGTTATGCCGAAATAAACGTAAATGGTTTTTTAAAAATAGGTCGCACCAATTTTGCTCGGTACGAGGTTACAGAATTATGACTGAAGGGCGTGGATGGGAGCTCCCTTTTATAGCTAGTAGATAGTGGGGAGGATGATAGCGTCATCCGTTACACGCCTAGAAAATTAAAAAAACTTTTCACATCTTTTATTTTAGCCGATTTTAGTCCAATCCGAGGTGGACAACTTCTTGGAAGATCTTTTAGTTTAAGATTAGTAGTAAACAAAAAAGTAGTTGCCTTGTCCAAGTTATAATTATCATAAACGTCTACTTTTCCGTAAATGAAGAGGAACGAGCGTTTTGAATCAATTCCATATATTCATCCGGCGTTTCAATCCGCTCTAATTTTTTTGTTTCTGCAAATATGAGCCAAAATTCCTATCACATTGGCAATAGGAGTATCAACGAACTGGAAAGATATACTTAATTTTAATTTGCAAATGAATAGACAATAGAATCAAAAAATTAAATACAGTATAATTTTTATTTTGTCCGGGGCATCCATCTGAAAATAGAGTTATGGAGCTGAATTTGACTTTATCGAACTCTTTCATTATTGCGCACTGAGTAAAACTGTATGTAGCGTTTGCTCCTTTTTTACAATTCTTTCAAGAAGAGAAAACATGTAGCTTTTTCCCGTGTTGTGTTTTTGCTTCTTCAATGATAAAACTTTGAGCACTTTCTTTGTGTTTATTTAAATCTTCACTTGTCACTTCTTCTGTCTCACTTTTATAGAAAGTATTGTATACTTCGAGGAAGTTTGAAAGTGAAGCCGACATTATGGTTAAAATATTTAAAATAGATAGTTGTACTTATTGCTAATTTATGCCCGGTTTTTTCTTATTAATCTTTTTCAAATAATTTGTACATATTTTAGGTTCGTAGATTGACTTTTATAATGAGAAGTGCGATGTGGAATTGATTCACAATGCTTTTCAATCATTTTTTTATATCTTCCGATAATTTAGCATGGTGTTCATGTCGCCCACCTGCTAAAATTTTTAAAGTCTGCTTATCTAAAATTTTTTTTTGAACAAGTTCAATTTCGCTTTTTAACGTCAGCAGGAAATAAGTAAACCCAGTTAATTAATCGATGTTTTGTTTCCGCTTTCGTTTAAACGGGATCTCTACACTTTAAAATTTAGCTTCTTTTTATTTTAAGCAAACTTAAACTATCCTAAACAGAATATTATATGCTAGCACTATTCTACAATATGGCTTCTGTGCATTATGTTTGTTAGGAGAAAATCAAAATGACTTTAAAACCACAGAACATAATTGCCTAATATTTTCCAAAAAACTTCCTTGAATCCTAACAAAAAATTAGGTGACCGTTAATTTTAATTTTCTGAAAATTCGTTCGACTCCCGAAGCGTTTAAAACCTTCAATATCTAATCTACGCAATGAGAACAATAAAAATCGTTAAAACTTTTAAGTAACAATGAATTGAAATTCTATAAAGACCGTTATTCTCGTTATACGATGGTGAATATTTTATGAAATTTTTATTATAAAATTCCTATTAATGTAGAACTTACAGCGAGTTAAACACAAAAAGTTCGTATTTTGTGATCGTAGAAAAGTTGATCACAGCGGTTCAATTGAATCAAAGAAGAAGGGCTATGGAATATCAAATAAAGTAAGAGTAGCCTTGCATCATGCTCAGAAGTTATGACTTTGCTCATCTTTTCGCGATCTTTCTCTTCGTGAAAATTTCATGCTGTGGAGATTACGAATAATTCTTGAAAATCAGATTCGATTCCGATGATGATTATACAAAAGAACTGTATTTTTGTGTGCCCACCGTAGCCTTTGCATAATCGAATCGAGATTTAAGGTTTTGAGCAGTAGCAACATGATTTTCTTTGTAGATTGGAAAATATTACAGAAATAATGCGGCGCACCCGCGTAACTATACTCGCGTACCTTCTAAACGTCAAAAAATATTTTGCAACCCATTTTCATTGTAAATCTCGCTAAAAGACCTTTCCAACACCTGCATAAAAATTAAAATAGGATAACTGTATCAGAACTTATGTACAATTGCAAAGTTAGCGGTCGGGGTGTATCGTCGAGAATTCGGGACCTTGTCAGAATTTAGAAAGATCTAATAGCAAAATTAAGATATACCGTCAACGGTAAGTCGCGCAAAGGTGCTTTATGTCAAGAACCAATTAAATTAGTAATGTGGAATAAAATTATAACTCACTTGTTTAATAAGACGATTCTCGTTTGAAGAAAATAATCTGTTTAATGTTTCGCAAGCAACTGCAACCATATCTCTCCTAGACTGCATAGCGTGTTTTAACGGATTTATGCATTCCGTTTGGCAGATAGACAATATGCAGATCTATGTGTAAATGATATAAAATAGTAAAATTTTAAATACAGTTTAAATATAGGGAGAACACAAGAGATATCAAGGTTAAACATATAAAAAAATTATTCACCTCACTTGTTGCCAACTGATGTAATATTAATATGGTTGATTTGTAAACAGATGGGTGGTTATTTCGGTTTGCCATTTGCCGGCATAAACGTGGTATGTGACCTAACGAAGGTACTTGGTCCGCTAAGCTTGGCTGAGCTTGCAAGAGATTCACTAAAGCTTGCGTTGTTACTTCTAGCATGTCTGGCTAAAAATGAAAGAAGAAATCTATCATTTTTGTCTTACAGTGGTAATTTAGGTAACTTTTAACTATACATACATCAGCTTTTTCTTTAGCCATCAGACTTAAAGTTGTATCCATAAGATCACTTAAAAATTCTTTTGGTCTTCTAAGAGCCCAAGTAGGATTCGCTACAAATAATCTGAGATAAACTCCTCCTACAATAGGTTCATTTGTGGGAGTGTCAATATTATTCTGCGTATCGGGTAACTTCAAAACAGATTTAGGATTTTGTTTTTGTATGCCGTAATGCCTAAAATATAAACGAAACCATTATACACTTGTAAAGAAGAAATGGCGTTAAATTACCCAGTACTCACTGCTCCTTTAATTCAGCAACTATTCTTGAAACTTTGGCTTTCGTATTTTCATCCCAAATTAATTCCGGATTTTCCTGCTTTGACTCAAACATGTGCACGCATTGCTTCGGAGCATCACGGATCGCCTCGCTGAATAATCGAGGCAGAAATTTAGATAAATCTAACTTAACTTTTGGCCCAGCTAATTTATCGGATGCCATCTTAGCCAGCAGTTCTGCTGCAATTTCGCGTATGTGTACATTGTTCGAATTGCAAAATAAGTCAAGAATATATATAACGGCACCTACAAGATTAATATGTATGTTCATTAGATATACATGGTAGCAAAGAGACGGATGAACAGCGCTACTATGGGATACTAAATACGAATTTTGCATTTGAAATTTAAAAATTCAAAACGGTAGATCCAATATGGCGACTAAAAATTATGAAAAATTCACTAAATGCAATCTATCCTATTCTTTTTTTGAAGTTTCCATTTTTAATGGCAGATCCGAAATAGCACCGTCGGAGTCGCACAAGCTAAATTATCTGCTTTATTTCCCTTACAGAAACTTAAAAATGAAGAAATCACAACCCGAAATCGACTAGTAATCTGCTGGCCAAAACTATAAAACGTTATCCAAATCAATTGAAACTCAATATTTGCAGGTTTTGGAGTCATTGATTACAAATCTAAAGTAAAAATATAAGAAAACAAACTAACAAATTCCAATATTACATGCGAGTATCCTAACAAAATTTGGTTAGCTTAAAAATAATTTAAAAAAAATTTAATATGCTAAAAAACTTTAATGTGCTAAAATATTGTTGATTCTTTCGAAACTTCGCATAAAAGGGTTTAGGAAATCGTTGGTGACGACATGCAAAGAGCCAGGGGGCAGCTTCGGACAGCAGGATATTCAATTTTCTATTAAAGGACTTCCGAAACTATATCCTGTGATAGGTGCTGACTTTCTTCCCCCGTAAATAATATAACTTGCTCGCACGCAGCGTACCTTTGAACTCCACTCTAAAAGAAGATATAAGGTTTAGGGCCCTTTTCTTTGCACGATTAGACATAAGCTTTATAAATAAATAGACGCACTAAAATTGAAACAATTTGAAGGGAGATTCCATTGTAAGATAATATTATGCGAAGAAAATTACCTGTTAATAGTTATTAACGAACAATTAATATTAATATGTTGCTCAGAATTATGAGTTAGAAGGTAATTCAAATATGAAATTATTATTTCTGTTACAGGTAAAAGGTTCTAACTCTAATTTAATACAATGTTTAAAATCTTTTGCGATTATGTTGTAGGTACAAAATTAGGAGCAGGGTGTAGTCTGGAGTTCACCATTTACCAATGTTATACTTAAAAACAGCGGCCGCGAACGTTGGAGGTGACACCAGTCACCTGTTTGTATGTGCGTATATTCTCTATGAGCCACTACGCGAAATCCATTAATAATGGCTTCGATGGATTTGTTGGTATCTCCACATAATCAGCACGGGTAAACCAAGTCTTGATATAACACGTGTTTGCGATAATTTCTGGTGCTGACAAACTTGTCCCGTATCGCAATGACGAATCCTTCTGTTTCAGGTTATAGAACACCCGTACTCAGCCAAATATTGGATGCCTCACTATCCACTTAATGTTGATCTAACGTTTTGGAGTGCTTGCCATGGATACCTTTCTGTCTCCATTGTATTTCGAATTCCCCTATGGCTTCTACCCTGATATTCAAGGTCTCAACTAAAGACAAATTCAAGGGCGTGTAGTCAATATCCGCTTTACAGATAGTGCTGTAAAGGGCCACATCTCGATTGCTGTTAAAATAGCCTCGCAACTGAATTTATAAATTAATATGGTGCATTCGGTGCTTCGCCATTTCCACGTGGACGATTCTGTTCAAATTTTCAAGGTCGGTGTTAGGCCATGTGATGAGCCCAAAGAAGTACCTGAGGACAAGGATGGCATAGGTGTTGATTGCCCTGATTTTGTTTTCCAAATTGAGAGAACTCTTCATAATCAATATGAGTCTCGTAGTGAAGACAGTCGTTAGGCTTGTCTTAACTATCGTATGCTGAATACTTTTAGATTCAAGAATACCCAGATATTTATATAACTCTCCCGGAGCCATTGCCGTGATACCGTTTTCGAACTCATTCTCTAACTATACGGTCTTTAATTCCCCTCTGGTTACATGCACTATGCTGCATTTATCTAGTCCGAAGTAGAAGGGTTACTTGATGACGATCCTCATTATCATGTATTCTGAACCCCAGAGACATGCTGTTTAGTGTTCTGCTCAATAAGTTCAACGCTAAACAGAACCATAGTGCACTGAAGGAGTCTTTTTGAAATATACCCATGGTAATGCGTATTGATCAAGTTAAACTTGGTTTTCTACGATCAAAATACTCGATTCTTGTACCCCAAAGCATCATCGCACGGCTTAGAAAGTCAATGATGAGTGGGCAGATTTTGGAAAGTTTTAAAACTTAAAGCAATAGTCATGCGGCACGAAAGTATACGCTTACTTGCAGTCAATGTAAGCCATCTATAAATTCGTTTGACGTTTACGAGATTGAGTCATGCGAACAGCGTCTATAGTGACTAGAACTTTACTGCCTCGCGAGTTTTTAAAACACGCTTTTTGTTCTTCTGTAAGGTTGCCATTCTTGTCGCAATGAGAATATACCTTATCTTCAATGATAGTTGTAAGACATTTATAAATTGTTGGAAGTCAGGCTAGCGGTCGAAATTCAGATGAATTTTAAGCGTCTGGCTCTTTAGGTAACATATAATTAGTACCCTGAAGCATAACGCCTGGCATCAGATCTGGATGTTCAATGATCTTCTGACAACACCTTGCCAACGCATGATGCACACTCGTTAGGTACTTGTACCATAAGTTGTGCACCATGTCCCGACTTGCAGCTTTCCAGTTACTTCTCCTTTTCAAAACCGCTGAAACATCTAAAGCTGTGACGTTTGTCAGCTGCATTTCAGGGCTATTGCTTGCCCTTCCTTTCTCCAATTTGAACCACACAATATCCAAATTGCATCTGTTGGTTTTCCCCAAACACCCGACCAGTAGGTAGTCATGTCTTCCTATTGAGAGATTTCAGCTTCTTGCTGGTTATTTTGCTCTATACTCAGTTCACGATAGAATCTTCTTTAATCTGTCTAAAAGGTTTGACTTTGTTGCATCCGTACACTAGTTTTCTTTTACCGACGTCGTCTGGCAGTAAAAAAATCAAGTCTCTGCCGTTGGGAGTCCATAATCTCATCCAATATTGATGGTCTTAACGTCTTGATGTGCCGAGGGTGGATGATTTTAGAAACATGGCCGTCCTTTTTCCACTCCAAATGAACATAAAGTTTAATCTGCATTTCTCGCTCTTCTGTGATGTGTAGATAAGTCCCGATGTCCTTCACCTTAGCGATAAGATCTCTTAGTGCGACTTTCTTTATATAGGGATACTTTGCAGCATATTTATTTCTGAAATCTTATCCTTTTGCCATTTTCGTTTCAAACTTTGCACATTCGTAATAGAGACACAACAATTCCTCTTTCATTGTGGTATCCTACTTGATGCTCTCCCACGGTATTTCTGTTGAGGTGATTGGCTCCAAATAGCTAACGCTAGACAAAGCATCCTCAGTAGGCCCAGTTCCACACCCATTGCTTACCGTTTGTCGCAGATGTTCTTGCTGGCCAGCTGTTTGTTTAGTGAGATCTGCCTGACATATCGCAGCTCACCAGCATCACGCCCCGCATGCTGTGGTCCCTAGCGACGGCTCCAGGGGCACCCCGACGATCCTCGGGAAGCGAAAAGAGTTTCAAAATCTTTAAAATACTCTCCATTATTATTTACGGGTTTTGGTTTTCCTTCTTAGTCCCTCTCCTCTTCGTTATCTGTCTGTCTAGCCAGGGAAACCCTGCCAGTAGCAGTGCTACCGCCAACATAGCCGTTAAAGTCATGAGAGGAAAGCTCAAGCCATACTGTGAAACCAACGCGAGAACACCTTTATATTTAGAGAAGTTGTAGGCTCCAGAAGCTAAGATCATGGTTCCTCAGAGAAATCAATCCCGACGCAATCGTAAAGTGTACGCCGTCTACTCCTGCTCCTTCTATCCTAGAAGGTAAGCAAGAACGGGAAATTTACGCAAGATACTTCGTTCAACGATGTTCCATCAAGTGAAGTCTCTGACCGCGGTTGACCTTACGCGGCAGACGGCACCGTTGGAGGTGAAGGTTTCACCAACCTTTGTACAATGTTAAGAAGAACAGTGTTGACGGACCAGATATTGACTGAGTCTAATGCCGGCAAGCCGGGATTTTTTTGAGTTGGATAAGAAATGAAGCTTTTATATCTCCAAGAATGCCGATTATGAGAACAAGTAGGCCTTTGTAGCCTAGGTACTGCCTGCTCAACTCGAAAAGAAGAGTTTGATATTTCGACCGTTTTTCTTCCTCCTTTGCCGTGGTATTACCGTCAGATTGTGCCGAGAATTCAATCACGTAAATTATCTTGATCTTCAGATCTTGGAGGACCATATTTATAAAAATAATAATAATATATATTGTTATTATTATTATCATTAGTTCGAGAGTGAATATAGCTCGAAAACTGGTAAATTATATTCCGTCCAGAACGACTGCCCTCAACTAAGTATAACCAGCCAGGCGCTGCTTAACTTAGGTGATCGAACGAGAAGCCGTAAATATTTGCATATGTCCAATAATATAATATAATAATATAAATATATAAAAATCTAATACCGATAAGAGTAAGTTCACAATATTTTCAAAAACGTTTCTTAATTGCTTTGATAAGGAATTTTGTTATTTTAATTTAAACATTGAATATTATTGATAACATAAATATATGAAGAACGAATGTAATTAGACTAATAGACTTAACGGGAAAGAATCTGCCTGTATAGCACCTGAGCGGTGTTCACTAATTAGACAATATAAATCTGGGTGAAATCGCATGTACTTCCTAAAATAAGACAAGAGAATATTTTTCATTTTGAAAAACTAGTAGCAATTCAAAATTAAAAGTATGATAGTGAATAGTATCAATTGAAAAGAGGGCGAAAGCAATAAGACATACAAAAATCTGCAAAAATGGCTACATAGGACAATTCAAGTGTCTGAAATTCTAAGAAAGTATTTTACATAGTACTTAAGCAATTATAATTAATTATACTTGGTCACGCTGCGTTTTACATTATCCCTTACCTTTATTTAGGGCATCCTTCACTATCTTTGTTGTGCTCATCAGAGAATATAATACTTCTAATGTAAGCAGTTGAGAATCCTCTAAGCTGTTTAGACACAAAAGTAGGTGCACTATAACATCATTCGCTGCAATATCATTAACACATTCCTGATTCTTCGTTACGTTGCTGATTACTTCCAAAGCACCTCTTTGTATTTCCTTCAAATTACTATAGCTTAAGAGACCAAATAATAACTTGAAATGGCCAATGCATTGTATCTCGACATCGAGATTGTTTTTTATAGCATTATTCAAAGCTACGAGAGACACGACAATATCTTCCAGAATTTTTTCATCTTTTTTAGATTCAATGGCACTATCAATCAGTTCTAAATATTCACAAGACTTGGTCAAAAACTCCAACAAGTCTATAGCAAATCCTTTTGGATTCTGTGAAAGTAATATATATATATATTTTTTTTTTCTTCCTTGTAGTGTTTTCCTTGTAATGGCGGATAAGAACAAAACAAAATAAAATCGAAAGTTCCCAGAACATTTTTGGGTCAATTGCGTATTTTTGGTTCTAAAGGGTAACTTCACCTTCCTTCAATCTTAAAAAAAAGAAGCAAGTGCGATGGCGAATGTGATTTTCTGTTTAAATCGGATGGTCTTAAGTTTTATCGACCTGTACAATAACTTTGTAAAAAAGCAATTCTTTTATTTAAACATGTTCCAGATCAAATATTGGCTCACCGAAGTTTGGAGCATGAGAAAAATGGAAATTTAGGCTAGATTCTCCGAAATTCAGTGAGCGTAGCACAAATAATTTCATTGAGCCTAGATAATTCGTACATTATTGCAAATAATTATTTATGTTGGATTATCGTAAATTCTTTCAAGTATTTTAAATTCTCGCAATTTCTTAGACTCTTCATGTAATATTTTTAATTATTTTCAAGACTTTAAAGATCTCTCTTGAAATGTTTGGGATATAACTTGATTTATTTTTAATTTTCTGTATTATTCACAAACCCGGAAATTCTTTCTATCTATTTCTAACCTCAGCAACTCTGGACGACGGGTTAGCAGCTACTGGATTAGGATGCAAGCATTTTTTAATTTTGAACTATTCTATACAAATAATTGAATCGACTTGAAATAATTTGAATTCTTTTGACGGCTTTTGATTTTTCGTCAAATATTTATAATACACATTAAATTAATTTTAATTCCTTAGTCTTTTGAATTCGACAGAATTAATTCAATTGCATAGAATTAATTTCTAATGTTTTGAATTCTGTTAAATATCTTGGGATTTCTTTGAATCATTCATGATATATCTTGATTTATTTCTAATTTTCTGAATTCTTCTAAAAACGTGATTCTTTGCAACTTTTTCCAAACTCATCAACTTTAGTCGATGGTGAACTACCACTGATCTAGACTTCACTCGTTTCTTTAAATCTGCAGAATTATAAGAAATCAACAGAATTTAGAAAATTCAAAAGACTTCAAGGATTTAACAATAATTCAAAGTGAATCCCCAATTTTTTAGAAGAACTCAACTTTTTTAAATCATAGTATTTAAATTGCATTAAACGATTTCTGCAAAATTAAATGCTTTCAGAAGAATTCAGAGAATTCAAAAAATTTCATTGAATTCTCAATTAATCAGGGAGGAACTGATAATGCACAATAATGTAGAAATTATCTAGGATCACTGAAACTATTTATGCTGCACTCATCGAAATACGGAGAATCTACCCTACATTTCCATTTTTCCCATGCATTAAATTTCGGTGAACCAACATTTTATCTGGAACATGTTTATAGGGTCGCGCACATAATACGTGACACGTTTTTCCTTTGTTTACATAAAGTGAGAATAAAATTATCACCATGGATACCACCATGTAAACAAAAGAAAAATATGTGATGTATTATGTGCACAACACCGAAATGAAAGAGTTGATTTTTTTACAAAGCTATTTTACTGGCCAATAAATCATATTCGTAATCTCTCTTGTTGTTGTTTTCATTTTTTTTTTTTTTTTTTGAAAGCTCGAAGCAAGATGAAGTTAGCGCAATAGAAAATACTGTTTTTCAGGATCCATGCACACTTGCAACTGACAGTAGCCTTACATACAATTTCAATGCCTAGTAGTACTCAAAACACGTAACAGACCCAAAAATATACATTTTGGAATTTTTGAACCACGATGTTTCCAAATTGTTATCTTATGAAAACAAATAAATACATATTTTTTAATTTTAAAATAAACTGTTTATTAGTACTTTGTGTACAATTTTTGTGTTTTATGCAGTTTAACACGTAAAACGTATTCCTTTAAACAAATTATAAGTCAATTTATTTACCCTTTTATAAACTCTTCTCTTGTCAGTAAAGATGAATTTTGTCAACTTTTAATACATCAACCATGTTGTAACAAAATTTGAGACATCTAGAAAGTTGCATAAAATTGCAACATTTAAAGATTCGTAGCAAGCCTTTGCTATAATTTTTTTTTGAAACCTTTAAAAAATCTGTAAACAGCTTTAAAATTTGTAGGTTTAAATCTTTAAAAATCTAAATTTAGTTTTAAGTCAGTCGATATCTTCTCAAATTCAAAATTATTGACGTATAATTTCGATACTTCTAAATATCTCTTTGACTTATTCGAGTTCTTTCAAAAATTTTTTAATACTGCAAAACTAAAAAAATAACAAAAAAATTTGTTATCCAAAAATCTTTAAAACTCCTCAAAATTTTGAAAATTTTTATCTAAAAATCTTCAAAAATCTACATTTTGTTAACATTTTCTACAAATATTTTAAAATTATTTTACCATTTTTTCATGTCTAGAACTTTTAAAAAAATTTCAGAATAATCAAAAATTTTTTTACCTTTCATAAAAATTATTGAAAAATTGCTCTAAAATCAATACTGAAATAATATTTAAGATATATTTTAAGTTTCTTTATATAATTTTATTTTATTCATCTTTTTAAAAGTGTGAGAAAGTTCAAAAACTATAGTGTGATAGCAAAATGTGAAGAACTAAAATGTTCTCTTTTATCTATAATGTTTAACTGCTTAGAAACATTCGGAAACATTTAGCGTCAAATGGTGAAACTTTTTTTTGTTTTTATTTTGCAAATTTACAATCTAGACTTTTGTTATTTTCAAATTGTCCACTCACTGACCTAACTTGGTAACAAACTCGTACTCAGAAAGAAAATACGTATCAGGTATAAATAACTGTGCACACAGGGAAGCGTCCGTGCGCTAAGGGCGTCACTCTTTAATGGGAAAAGTGACACAGTTGAATGGCAGGGTAATAACACACGCATATCCACATGCACAACCCCCCCCCCCCTCCCCCCATATACACATGTGTGTGTATGTTTATATGGATATAAAAATATTAAAATCATTACAAGTACTAACCTTAATTGGAAATGTAGGTTGTTCATTATAAATCTTGATAAATACCTCGCCAATGACCAATGCACCTTTTTGAGCTGTATAAGAAAAGTCACTAAAGTCATGATCAAAATTGGCATTTTCACTTATCTTGTGTTGACGCTTGGATACTAGATATTCGATCAATTCAACTCTAGTGGTGTTGTCCCAAATTAAATATGGGCTATAACAATTTGAATTTAAAGTCTTCAGAATCTGTTCAGGCTTTTCATCAGCCAACTGTCTCGATAAGTAAGGCGTAAGTAAATTTTCCAGCGCCGCCACTACCACGGGATTGACAGGTGTCTCGTTCTTACCCTTCATATATCCACCCAATCTGGCACAAGCTTTTACTGCTAACTTTGCTAAATTATTCGATTCTTCCTGCCGATTATCATCTTGATTCCTTGCCACCCCACCTTCTTCCAAAGTATAATCGTAATTAAACATAAAGAGAAGCAGATGCCACAAAGCGCCAGATTGCAACAAATGCATTTGAAGAATGTTATCTATAGCCAGAGAAGAAATACAATCCGTAGCCACTGTACACAATTTCGTCAAATGCTAAAAAACAAAAAATATGATTTCAATTATATCGTGATCATGAAATAACAATTTTCACTGCTCTAGGCAGTGGAAGAAATACAAGTAATTAGCCACACTTGGAGGACCACGTAAAAACTGAACTTTTGTCCCCTTACGTAAGCCAAAAAGTTGCGCGCTCCTATCACCCCGCGAAATGGCGCACTAGTCGAGTAGCAAAGAGTTTGAAAACTTAAACACGTTTTCTAGTCTCAAAGACGGAGTGACAGTGACACAACTAGAATGTTGATGCAGTTCCCTCCAGATGTGCAATCTCTAAGAAAATGCCGTTTGCGACATAAAAACATCAATATATAATTTTTTCAGTATTTCCAAAAATATTTTTACGAAGTATTGAAGTACTGAATATGAAAAGTTTTTCAAACTCAAACCCTTTCAAGTTTCAATTATTTGAAGTAAATGTAAATCGTTTAATAATTGACCAGCATTTCAATTTTAATTGCAAAGTTAAAACTTATGAGCGGGCAAAATAAAGAATTTAGCATTATACATGTATATTCTTAACAATAAAATTATAAATATTCAAATTTATAGAAATTATTCAATTTCTGAGGTGTCAATCCGGCCTATAATTTTAATTTTATCGGGCCTAGTTACGAGACCAGACGTAAGAGAATAAGATGCTTAATTTGCTTTACAAATAGACGCAAATCGGTTCCTCTATGCTGTGGGATATGCTTGATACCCGAAAGGCATATTTCCAGACCGTCAGGAAGTAGGAATATATCGGTAACCGTAATTCTAGGAAGATAGCCTATTTTGAAATTGATTTTTCATTTTGATAATTTAAAGCAAGAAATTGGAAAATAAGGAGAATTCATTAAAGTTCTTTTATTTCATTTATTAGCATATGCTTATGAGAAATCCTAATGATCAAAACACATCGCGAAAGATTTAAAGCTGTTGTCAAAAATATTGGTGAGAGGAAGAGAGGGGGGCGAGAGAGAGAGAGCAGGAGGTTCGAAATTCTTCAGTTAGGGGATTATGAGGGGAATGAATCCCCCCCCCCCCCCACTGATGAAATTCGCAGGAATGTCGAGCTCTCAGGAGTTGATTACGTCAGCACAGCTAACAAAAAGCACAGATAGGTGGACCTGTTGCTACAAGCAAAATAGAAAAATGCTCCTCAGAGCGCAAACGATATTCACAATAAGACAGACAGTGATCAAACGGATGAGCCGCCAAATTATAAATGTCGCAAATAACTATTTAAATGAATAGAAGGGCGATACATAGATGAATCTACTATGCACCTACTACGACCTATTCTGATGTACTTAAATGTGCACAGTAGATTTATACTGCCTTTATAGTTGCACAACAACGTGCCACTGACTTTTATAAGTAAAAAAATTAATCAAGTAGCATGAATTTGCGGCATGAGACTCAGTAATCACTAAGTCTGGACATAGTTTCTGGATGAAATTCTACGAAAATATTTTCATTTGAAAATACTCGTGGAATTCCACGTTGAACGGTTTAAATGTCCATTTGAGACTGCACGCATGTGCATCAATATTATTTTTTGCAACTACTGTGCGAGAAAGTTGTTTTCAATCAAATTTGTAAAGAATTTTGTATATATTGATGGTAAAAGCTTTTTAAAATTCCATCAATAGTGCGCAACTCGAAAAACGTAAAAAAATCTTTTAGACCCGTACAATCAATTTTTATTTAGTCTGAAACTAGGAGTATAGTAATATCTAGCGGCATCATTAAAGAAAAATTGCATTTTTGAATTTGCTGTTACTTGATCCCTCATATATAGTGGCAAAATTAAAAAATTCCCTAGCACTTTTTAAAACTTTTTTTTTAAAAAGGAGCTCTCTCTCACCTCTTCCTCTATTGAATAAACCCTCAAATAAATTGTGCATTCGTCCTGTAGAAAAAGTGGTGGGAGGCCTCTAAATTATACGTTAAGGTATAATTTAGAGGCATGAAAATCAATTTGCCAACCATATGTACTATAGGACTTTACTATGAAGCCGAATTTGTCACAAAATCCACCGATCAGCTTTAAGGATAGTGGAACAATACTGCGTATACTTACTTATCATAAAACTCAACTGCATATATGTAATTGCTGATAAAAAACTCTAATGCGCAATTTTAAGATCCATGGAACTCTACTTCGCAGTCTTTAGTGCAGATGAACTCTACTGTGCAGCAGTAAGCTGCTGTAAAAATCCACTGCGTAGATTTAGGTTCGCTGGAATTGATTTTACAGCTTAGTTGTCAGTGGAATTCTACTGGGCAGCTGAAGTGCCTTATAATTCTACTGCGCACCCATAAATTTCGTGGAAATTTTCTGCGATGCTGTGGAGCCATTCACAAAAACATGATACATTTTTGAGAAAATTCAGATCCCCACCGTGAGCCTTTTCCATTGTTCTTAGCATGAATGATATTTGGCAGATCCCTCCCCCAGGACGTAGCCACTGTTCACTTAATGCTTTAAAAATCAAGAACGATAGTTGCAACGCCAATAACTTAAAAAGTAAATCAATTTATGAGAAATTTTTATTAAAATGGTGTTTTATAAAGAACTAAAATTAAAATAACAAAAGAATATTTGGAAGTTTATAGTGGAGTTCATTTTAAACTTTTAACAACATTTTTATTAGAAAATGATGAGATTATTCTCCATGCATTGATGGCCAATATAATACATAACACTTCTGTTTTTCGCATGGAATCTGTCTGTATTTCATGGTTAAATTTTCGATCAAATGAATAAATGTCAAAGTCCAAAATTCAAACAAAGGACTTGAAGAGGGAAACCGCAGCGCCATCTACCGATCAGGAAGAGTGCGAAATAAGTGTTCTATTCTGGCCACGTATTTTTTATTGCATTCTTATCATTTACGTTTCGAGGCACCCTGAGTCCGAAAATCAAGTTTCTACAATGGCGTCTGTCTGTCCATCCGTCCGTAAATACGATAACTCTCGAAAAAATGAACCGATCGAATCGATCTTTGGTACACTTTTTTTAGGTCCTGAAATAAAGGACGAATTCATTAAATAAAAATTCAAAAAGAGCATTTAAAAAATTTTTCGGACCATTTTTTCATATTTAAAACTTTTATATGCGGCTATGCATAGTACTCAGTAATTTACACAATTTATCCTGATGACTTTTTTTGACAAAAGGAAATTCTCGGAGTTATAGCACTTTCAAAATTTAAAAAAACAATCGAAAATCAACATTTTAAGCCAAACAACGCACGATATGAAAAAATAGCAACTTTTTCGATTTTCTTGGAAAATCGAAAATGCAATTTTTGATTGCACAAAAAATAATTATAAAAAATTTCAATTCGGGGTCCGACAATGCAGGATAAAGAAAAGGATGAGTTAACAAACATTGTGATCATAAAAAAGATATGCAAATTCGTTAATAATCACTTCTTAATAGGACGCGTAATTTTTATTTTTTCCGTGAAAAATAACATTGAAAATAAATAAATAAAAATAAATGTTTATGAAAAAGTGGCATAAAATACAAAAAACAAGATTTAACACAAATTTTTTACCCAAAAAAGAGCTACAAATTTGTATTAATTTAATCTATTCTCATCACACCTATTTCAAAAAGTATCAAAATTGCCCGCAATTTGACATCGGAATGTTCAAATTTTGAACTAAACAACGCAAAATACAAAAAAGGTCTTAAAGAGAAATTATAGCTTTTGAAAAATCCTACAACATGTAGGATATTTTGCTTTATCCATAAAAAGTAATATGAAAACAGAAATACTATTCTTAGCATAACAACGCGATATAAATAAAAATGTCTCAAAAAGGATTGTAGTTTTTTTATTTATTTTAATGTGGTTTAGAAAATATACAATTACAAATATGTGCCAAAAATCGAGCGCGAAGCGTGAGTATCACGATGAGATGGTGTACCTCAAAGCCTACAGAGCATTGAGGAACTTAATCTTTAATTATACTTAATTAGGTAGAAAATTCAGAATATGAATACGCATATAAATCCGCGATCTAAAGGAGATCTTTGTGATAAGGTTTCATTTAATGCGGTTCTTCGTTAAGGAATATTTCACGTTTGTTGAAAAGGATCGCGACTTTATCCAAGCGATTCGTACAAGTGAAGATTTAAGTTTACAGTGAAACTGCCACAAACTAAAAGACAACCACCAGAGATAAGTCTGGGGTTTATATAGGAATAAGCTCCTTATAGTCACGTACGAACCGAGAAAACTTTACGAGGCACGTACGGATAAAATCTCGCTGATTAGTTAAGCGTTTATTTTTCAGCCTGCTGGCCTTAAAAAATTGACTTGCTTACACTTCCATTTTTACAGAATTTTCTTACAGCTAACTCTTTAAAAACTAACATCCATCCACACATTATCTCTAAGCATGTCGCTAATTTCTCGCCTCACAAGCATAACGCTATTTTCTCTCTTTGCATCGCCTTGCCAGCCTTTGCCTCCCCAGCTAATCCTTAATCCTTATCTACTATTTGCAATATGTACAATTTTCTTAAATCAACTTCCTCTCCTATATACAATCTTTCCTTTTCCATTCCTCTTCCTCCTTCCTTCTCTTCTTCTCAACCTTACCCAACACCCCCTGCACCCATGCTACTCCCCTTTTGTCCCCCTTTTCATGCAACAATGCCTCCATGCTTATCCCACTCCTTTCCACCTCTTCACACTCCTCCAACCAGTGTTTCACTTTTGCTTCCCCCTTCCCGCACAATTCACACATCCTCTTCTCTCCAGAAAGCCAGACTCTATTATAACTCTCCATGCATCAGAAGTTCATTCTCGCTATAAGTTGCTGACTTCCTTGCTCTCCTTTCTCACACAAATATTGCGCTCTCTCCCTTGGCATAATCCACACATAGTTCCCGCTAAACCTTGACTCTATTGTTCTCTGCTCCCCTGCTTCCTTCTCTCTCGCCATGCTGTTTCTTTTAACCAACTCATACACCCTCCTTCCTTCCTCATGCATCCTTCTCACTTCATCCACCTGCAATCCTTTCGTTCTAAAATACCTTTCCCTTCTCACCTCATTCCTCCCACCCCTACATCTGTTCTCCTTTTCCCACCAACTTTCCCTAACCAGCTTACTTCCCCCCTCTTCTAAAAATTTCTATAATCCCTAAACTTGTTCTTTCTGTCTCCCTCCTCACAATATAGTTCGGCGTATTCCTTGCTAACCCCAGTGTCTACATTAAATAACTCTCATGTATCCTATTTATCTCCTCACTTACCTTCAGCCCCACACCTCTACTCCGTAAAATAAGACACTCATCAGTAGCGAATTAAACAATCTCATCCTCCTTACAAAATCATCTGCAAACAACCTCTTTCCCAGGCCTCACACCTGCCTCATCACCACATTTGTCCCTCTTCCTCTCTCTTTTATATGACCATCCACTCTCCCATTCCTCCGAAACAGGAAGTCCAGGTACATAAACTCTTTCACCTCCTGTACCGCTTTTCCCTTCCACTTCCACTCCCCTCCCTTACCTCTTCCCCCTTCTTTTCTGAACACCATAACCTTCGACTTATCCGCATTTAACTCTGACCTATTTTTGTCCAAGTATCTTCTCAACCTTATCGTCATCTCCTTTAAAGCCTCTTGACCACAGCCCATCCTCTGCCCTCCATCCAGTATCTTAGAATCTTCCCCTCTTTATTTATTAACTTATCCTTCGATTTCCCTTCGAATCTCTCCTCTTTCCAGTACAGCCCCCCCCCCTAATTGTCGCATTAAATAGTTAACAGTCGATTTGTGCTTAGGCGGGATAAGAAATAATATTCTCAAAAGGTGCCAAATATTTTTGTTCTTATTTCTGTTGTTAATATCATTAAAATTGTATTTATTGGACGAATCTCTAATTATTGTTTGCACTAGGTTTCTTACTTTGCGAAATTCAGCTTGAATACCTGGGTTTTTTGTTCTCTTGGTTATTCGGCACGTAATATTCCGTTCCTTCATGAGGTTTTTAATTTCAGTGGTAATCCAAGGTGTAGATTTTCTTATATTTATGAGGAATATGTAGGGGCAAAAATCTATCAAACGCTAAAATTAAATAGGAGCAAAAAAGATTATGTTTTCCATTAATATCCATCAGGCGAAGGAGCATTTCCCAATTTTAGGTCATTAGGTGCTCGTGAAAGGCTACTTCATTTATCTTAGAAAGACTTCGTGTTTGATGTTGAGATTTATTCACTGACTTATCACAAGCTTATTTGTAATCAATAATAATAAAATAGGCTTCTAGCTTTTCTAGATCATCAGCTATCGTAATGCTAATTGCGAGTACTTGATCGGTCTGTGTGGTGAGTAGTGTTATGCGGGACGAAGTATAAACCTGAAGCTAGCGCTATAGATGATAAGTATTTAATGTGGTTACTAGTATCATTTAAGTTAGTGTTAAAGTCCCCTGAAATAATAATGTTACTATAATTCGGTACAGAAGTAAGGATTTTGGATTCAAGATCGGTTAAGGCACTCGAGGGCTTATAAATAACTCCTATTAACACATTATCTTTGTAATTATCACCCAAGGCTTAAATAAACAAAAATTCGACAGTAGGATAATTGGCACACGCGCTGAGTCCCACTACCTCTCCCCTGTATTAATGTATTAATATTATTATTATTATTTACATTTTTAGGCCGTTAATTTAGCGAAAATTACAAACAAAAACTGTATGAAAAATGAGAAAACAAAAAATTTACTCGATTTAAGCGTTATGCGTGAATACTGAACTATTGATTATTCAGAGACTTATAGTAATTATAGTTAATTATTTTTTTAAATCTAGCTTACCGTAGCAAGTTATTAATTGAAAGGACTGACATTAAAAAAAAATAATTTTTCCCTACAGAAACGCCCGAAGATGGATTTTTTTATTAAATTTTTTTATAATATAAACAAGAATTATTATCTTAGGAGAAGTTTTCTCTGTTGCTTTTTTCGTCATATTTGTTCATTTATGAAAAAATTGAAAAACCTAATAAGAAATTAGGTTCTATAAATCTCTGAAGTTTCATCCGATTTTTCGTCAAATTTTTGTTCTCAATCGGTAAATGTTTTCGCGGCTGACATTATTTTGAACCAAAAAAGTAATTTTTATCACTGCCGGCCAAATGAGTATAGTGGCATAATTGGGCAGGGTAGTTAAGAACTTGCTTGGGTCACGTTAATTGGATTTAGTCATTGAAACGCTGACTTTCACCTTTGCATATTATACCTGATCTACTTCTAAGAACTGATCCTTATGTAAAAAAAGTAAAAAAATTCATTCTAACAATTATATGACGGAAGTGAAGCCATGTGGAATTTCAGTATATTTTTTTGAAATATCTATATTTCTGAAACCATTGAACGAATTTTAATAAAAATTGTAGGTGTTATAAATGAAAGTGAACGCTTTAAACTAAAAGAAAATTAATGGCGATTCTTCTAGAACACGAGATGTCATTTTAGTGTGACCGTGAGCTACCAGTGCGCTGCTCTTCCAGTGTCGCACAGACAAGAAAGAGCACATTCTTGGACAAAACCGCCCGAAACGTACTATTTATTTAATGAATTTTAATGGCATTTTAACCTGACATAAATCGATGTAATAAACAACTAAAAAAACTATTCTCAGTCGTTTATATATAAAAAAAGTGTTTTCTGAGTGAGTTCCCCTTGCCTCTCACTGATCACGTTTTCGTTTAAGACTTTTCTCTATTTGAAATTCAAAGGATTCCATGGAAGCAGAGTACACTGTATTTTATTGTCACCAATTGTGATAAAAGCGGGACAGCGTCTCGTACCTATGAACGCTTGAGGTTTTCCAAAGCGTCTCTTTAAATTTCGAGCTTTTTTCTTGTGATCTTTCTGAGAGCATAAGAACAACTTTATATTGGGTAAAGCCTCAATGACACGTTCGCACACATCTTTGGCTGTCAAGATTTGTTTGTTGCTTGAATGCTGTAAACTAGCTTGACCTGTTCTCGCTTTAGAGTTCTTCCAATAACATCGCATGTACTTTTACCATGAGACGTAGCCAAGAACTCTCAGCGTGCCTTAATTCCAAAATACCGCTGATGATATGCGAGATTGATAAAGTTGCTTTTGTTCTTGTATGAGATTCTGCAACGTCTGTAAAATAAATTATTTTACAAACTTGGGCGTGCTTTCCCTTCAACTCAACTATAATTCTCTCCATAAAAAGATAAACTTCACTAGTTTTATTCTCTAGTTCTTCCAAAATAATTGCATATCTTTCGCAAAAAACGTTGTCATCCCTTTCAATGGCTTTGACTTTTTACAATGAAGTCATGTTTAAGAAGATCGAACAGATGTTTAGCGATTTTCTCTAAATACAAATAATTTTTATCGCAAAAAGTTTATAGGGAAGCACGATCTGTCGAAGTCTAAGCATTGTAGGTAACACTTTTGATAAAGTTGTTTTCAACCAGATTTCGCACTTTTCGTATCAAGGGTTATATCGCCTGGACAAGATTTACGTAATCCTAAATAACAGGCAGGCAATCTACGATCGCAAATCATTGAAGACAACATTGTTTTGTATGATGCTAAAAACTCAAGAGTTATATTACTGCATGAATCAATAACTTCGTTTTTTTATGTATTTTGCAAACACAGATGGAATGCGTACCACTAGCTCCAGCAAAAACACATGCCTTACGCCGAAATTCTGATAACTTTTTATCTGGCTTAGGGTTTGGGGATGGTCTAATACCAGTTTTTGGTGCAATTGTACAGCTTTAATAGTTAAACTGTAGGTAGATCTATTTGGTTTATTTATTCAATTGTTCCTTAATTTCGTTGGTTAAATATTTTTTCTTCCTACCTCGCTCGAAAATTCAACTGCCGTCCCTGCATACCTACGCCGAAAGTCAATGTTCCCTCCCTATTTACCCTACCTGCCCGCCACCTAACGAGTTGAGAGTTATAATGAGACTATGAATATCTTTTCCCTAATAATAATTTTATTAGTTGTAATTGATAGATAATATTACTAAACCCTCTCCATGAAATTTATGGTAAAATTTATGTAAATAAATATTATAATTATTATAAAATGTCATCATAAAAAGTAAATGAACTTTTTTTATAATAATTTTCAATAATAATTTTAATAATGAAAGTACATATTTTGCTTTTTTCGCTCCTGAGTTTTCTGCATCCAATAATAACCAATAACAATCGCTTCGCTCGGGTTGTAAATGTTATCGCATGCAGAAAAACCCTTCGCTCGTTATCATATTTAAATATCGCGCCTCCTTTTGCAGCGGCAACAGTGCTACCACACTAACTTGTTACTCGAATATGCCAGTCTGCAGGGACGAAAATAAAAACATGGCGAAGACTACGAAGCAGACGAATCCTATGTACATTAGACATTTTCATCTCACGATTATAGATTGGTTGCGAATTTTCGAGCGGGTAGAAAGAAAAATATACTATATGTCTGTCTTACTAGTATCAACTTAAACACTAGTATCAACTTACTAGTACTTAAACACCTTTTTCAATTGTACGCTGAGAGGCGCCTTTATCTCAATCATTTTATGAATTTGTGCAGTTTTTGTAAAAAGATCTCCACTCTTTACAATGCAGGAAACCCATAAAATCTGCATGATTCCATTCTCGGAGGAACCAGCCCGAAATTGTTCTTCCGAACTTGTCACATAATACTACTGACTTCACTGGACTGGAAGGATCTTCAGAAGCAAGAGCGTGGTTGAAGCAGTTGCAATCCATTGCTACGTTACATCGTTGGACTGAGGCTGTAGATTTTGAAGCAGCAAGAGCGCAACTAAAGAAAGCAGCAAAAAATTGGTATCTGAGTCGAATTGATGCTATGAAAATATGACCTCAATGCAGTCAGCAATTTAAAGCAACTTTTACAGTTAAAAAGCCTTTAACTTAAAAATGGAAGGCAATTGAACAGCGATATCAGCGACCTGGAGAAAACGTTCGAGAATACTTTTTGAGAAGGTTCAACTCTGCAAAGAATTGGGATTTAGTTTGACTGAAACTAAGACTCAACTGGCAGTTGGACCGTTGTCTCGTAATACGAGTTCTATAACCTTGACAATCTTCTTCAAAATATTTTAATGTTGGAAGATCTGGATAGTTGAAGAAAGTAGCGTTTTTCTTCAAGACGTGAGAATTCTGGAGCAGCTGATCAAAAGAAGGATACAAATTTGTCTTAGAGTTTGATACTGGACAAGAAGGAAATTTTAACAGCGACTTCAAAGGAAAGTAAATACGTTGGAGGCAGTTGGAAAAAAGAATCAAATCAGAGTGGCGGTGCGAAGCGTGCGTGTTTTAGATGTAATGCGGCCGATCATTAAGCAACAGAATGCCCTGTGAAACGCGAAATTAAATGTTTTTGTTGCAACGAGACAGGTCACTTCGCCAAGATTGTATTAGGCCTAAGAAATGGTGTGTACCATAAAAGATAGCTTCCGTTATTCTTAATCCAGGTTTTTATTGTTTCAAATGTTCAAATGAAGTGATAAGTTTTGGAAGCCTTTAAGTTACGACGCGATCTTGTGAATAGGTTCGGAGTCCAGCCATCTCTGAAATTTTATCATCCATACACATATAGACCCGTATTCCAGCAACCTCTGATCTCTGACGTCATATCATCTATACACATACAGATCTGGAGTCTAGCCACCTCTGACCTCTGACGTCTTATCATCGATACACATATAAGCGGTCTGGCCTCCTGGCGCCGCAGCATTCTAATACTGTAACTGGGAGCAGAAACGCTGCTCGAATAAATACTGAAATAGTATATGTTAAATCCAGAAGTCTCCAAAATTATAGTCCTTTCCTTTAAGTGCAGGACATAAGGACATAAGACCCTTGTTGCTGGGAAAACTGACTGAACCCCACAATTTTCAAAGCTGTAAAAGGGTTCTTCATTGGCAAATACGCTGAACAAGGCTCTACGGAAGACATCAAAGGAAGCAGAATCTTCAAAGACCCTCAGGACTCTACAAATTTCTCCACGAGACCCGTTGGATTAAAGGAGTAGATGTCAATCGTCCTTTATGGAGACTTTTGGGAAAGAATGCAGAGATATTGAAATAAGTGGAATTACGTAGGAATATAATAAATAAATAAAGAGAAGCTAGAAAATCTAGCTTAAAAGTGCAACGTGTAAATGCCCAAGAATCTGTTTAAAGAATTCCGACATTCTAAACAATTGATCAAAAGTGAAATTAGCGAAGGGGAAACTTCCTCAAATTCAAGTTCAAGTGGAGCCAGTGTTAACTTTCACGACACAACAGTCACGAATTCTAACTTCCCAAGTCAAATAAAAATGACTAGTCCCATCGGCTTTAAAACCACATTAAAATGATTTCTGCCCGGGGAAAATCTCGCGGAAGTCACCCCTGAAAAATTAAGACAACAGTTTATTGAAATGAAGACTGCCCTTCGGACCGCAGAAGAACAACTCGCATGGCTAAATATTCAATCTCAATAAAATCCAAACCCACCGGCATTGCAGCCAGAAGTCCCAACTAATAAAATTTTAAATAATGAAGACTGAAAGTTTATAGATAATTTGCTAAAGAACATTATGGAATTCAATGGAACCCAAGACATTGAAGCATTCAAGGATGAGCTGCGTGACCTAATTGATAACATTTTTAATAATTCTAACAGCATGGAAATGAAGGACGCGTTATCCTTGGAAGCTATGCGGGGAGTCTGTGCGCGTAAAATAAAAAGCGAAGCACAAAGAGTAACGGCGTGAATAATTCCATCGCTAACTGTGAATAAACTTAGCGAAGCACTAGGAATAGAATTTGGTTTTCGCGAAAAAAAACTTGTGACAATTGCAACAAGAGAGTAATGCGATGTGTCAAATGCTTCATGAAAGAGTCGAACATTTTATAAAACGGTACCAGGAAATGAATCGGAACATCCAACGCGCAATTGATTATGGTCCATCTGATTTTAAAGATTTCGAGCGTAGGGAAAAGGAACAGATCAGAGTCAAAAAATTCATACAAGGTCTAAGGAATGAAATATCAAACAAAGTAGCAACTTCAAAACCGACAAGCCTTGCAAGAAGAGAAGGAGGGGAAAGAAAAGAAATCGAAACTAAAATAAGCAACAATCAAGAAAATCTTTCAAACCAATGAACGGACACAATTTAAAGAAACCCCCTTCAGAACCCCAGAACTGAAAAAGGAAACTAATTGAGCAAATTGCTACTACTGCAAAAAACCAGGAAACGACGAAAACAAATGCTATACTAAGCAGAATAAAGAACTCAGATAAAATTGTCAGCGGGGAACATCACAGAACAAAGATCCACCAAGGAGGACCTACTTGACAGAAGAGGCAGAAATGATAGATGCCTATCAAAAGGTAATCAACGAGGACCTAAAAGAATAATGATTAGAGCAATAGATTCAGGAGGGCATCCTTACATTAAATGCAGACTGCGAGGATATAAATTGTCAAGAGGCTTTTTAGTAGATACCGGGAGTCCTGAGTCCTTTATAAAAACCCAATGCTTAGTGGAACAAGAGTACAACCCCGGGAGAATCCCGGTTGAAGACAGGAGGAAATTCGAAATAGTAAACGGAGTTCACGAAACTCTTGGTCTTTGTACAATATCATCCAAAAATAACAGAAATCGACTTTTAATAGTAAAAAATTATTTCCCGACAGAATTCGATGGTATTTTAGGAAGAGATTGGCTAACAGCTAACCAAGCGACAATGAATTTTATAAATAATACACTCGATCTACCTAACATATCCATCCCTTTATACGGTAATTATAGCCCTTTTATCTTTTACGCAAGACCTTCGTGCAAGGATATCCAATTGTATATATTACCCGAGATCTATAGAAGTAGTGGGGTGGCACGAGTCTTTACCACGAACGCGGCAGGTCAAAAAGATGAGTTAGAAACTAAGCGAAGATTTACCAATTCAAAAATTTTAAAGTACACAGTACAAAGGCAAGCCCACAAATACAGAAAAAAAAGAAACTTTAATCTCTCGTAATCTGAACAAAAACATTCCTCAAGAAACTCGCACACAAAACCTGATCAGCTTGTATGATCCATTCCATTTTTTTCGGTTCAACGAAGCAAACAGGATGATAACAGGATATATAAATTACCAAGCAAAAGCTCGCTTTCACATCTCAAGGAAACTTTAAAGACGGAAATGACGGACCTCCTTATCGAGTTCAACAATATCTTTTACTTATCAGGAGACCCGATGCCCCTTGTGTCAAACGTCGAACACCAGATAAAGCTATCAACGCATAAACCTATACACACTCCATTATATAAATATCTAATATTATTTGAACCAGAAATTGAAAGGCAAATTAAGGAATATAAAGAAAAAGAACTCATCCTTATTTTTCGCCTTACCAAGCTAACGTTTGACTTGGCAAAGAGAAACTTGACTCAAGTGGTAAACAAATATGAAGATTGGTAATGGATTTCCGAAAATTAAATGAATTCACCACCCAAGACATTTATCCTCTCCCGTCCATTGAGAAAATACTTTGTATGCTACGACAGACAAAGTCCATGTCCTGTTTTGCAGTGACGAAATTTCAGACTAAAAATGACGAAACGTGAATTTGAGCTTGCGAGATATTCATTTGTCTCAAAAACCTAATTTTGCAGCACAAAACAAAAAAGACAACAGGATAATACTTTTGTTTCGAGACGACTTTTTCTCTGATTATGAACATTAATGTCCATAAACAATTTTTGTTAACAAACACTGATTGCGGTCATTTCTTTCATTAATTGAATTATTTTTTAGTGTGTAATAAACTAGTACTGTCTTGCCGAAAACCTTGGCTGTCATTTCTTTTATAGCGTCAAAAGCTGTTAATTATAATTATAAGATATTGCGAAAAAAAATTGTTTGTAAAAAATTGTTTATCTTAATGTAAATATTTTATATAGACAAATTGCACATTTTTACATTATTTTATGACAAGGTTTAGTTGATTAGGCAACAAATTCATGAAAAAATTAAGTAAATAATTGTTAAAAGTCGGCTATTTTTGACTAATTGTAATCGCACATTAGTATCTTTCGTACTTCATACAAAAGCTATGGATTTAATATAGCTGATAATTGAAAATGACGAAAAAACGAGTTTCGTTTTAATTAGTTTCTTTATAGGATTATTAACATTTTCTTTGTAATCTAACCGACTGAAAATAATTTTTAGTTACCTATTACATCGACTTTTGTCAGATTTTAATGAAATGAAATGAAATTTGAAATTCTTTCCCCACTGTGCGACACGCACTGGGAGAGTAGTCCAGTGGAAGCAAAGAAAAGATACATTTTTTCCCTTCATGACAAAAAGCAGAGTTCAATATTTTTTTGGATAAGATTAAAAAAATGTATTTATTTTTAATTTAACACTATAATTTCACTAAGTTCACCTAAAATCGAAAAACCACTAGCAAATCCTAATATTCCTAACGTTTAATGACCCATTCATTTATATTTCAACCTTAATAATGAGTTAAATGAATTTTAACTCAATTTAATTTTCAAAACAAATTTCTTTAAAAAAATATTTTTAAAAATATTTTTGTTTCAGGGAATTCTTAGTGACCAAACTTCAACAAATTATATCTTATTACGTTAATAATTTATTTCAAAATAAAATAATTTTACCCGAGTTTTCTTCTTTCAAGCAATTTTTTTTATCACAAAACTTTTGTTTTAAAAAATGTTATTTCTTAAACTATCTTCTTTATTGAAACGACTGAAAAAAATTAAATTCGATCACATAAATAATTAATTGCCATATTAAAATATTACTCGATTTAAAAAAGATTGTAATTTAAAATCAAATAAATTGAATTGAAATTATTATCAGGGGAAAATACTTCTGAAATTTTATTGTTTATAATCAGAGCAAATACTACATTTTCATTGGGACTTGCAGTTTGACGTGGATATGAGGTAGACGCGTGGGAGATGTCAGAGCAAGGTTAGACAGTTTTCATTAAAAAATGTGAGAGAAGGGGAGATGGAGTTTCAAAAAGGTGAAGAAAGGTGTCTCTGTCCAGATGAAGTAAACGCGAGAAAGGAGGTGAAGCAGTGACTACAAAAGTAGCAAAACAGAAAAGTGGCATGTGTGGAAAGTGAGGTTAGTGTTGAACCGGAAGGAAGCATGACGCAGTGCCCGAACCACCTGTTAAGGAATTTGAAAAGGGGTAGAAAAGTGTTTGTCTCAAGCAAAGAAAAAATCTCAAACAAAAACTAGTACAAAAATCGGCTGGGCACAAGGAAGAACGAAAAAGGAAATTCATGGGAGGAGGTTTGAGTAAAAACTAAAGAAAATAGAAAGAAAGTTGGAGCAGTTTAACTCGAGAATTGAGGCTATTCAGATGAGAAAGGAAACGAGATCAACGAAAGAGGTAGGATGTAAGAAGCCTACATGGACTATTAACCTGGAGAAGACGTAACAACGTGTAAGAACAAGCAGAATGGAAGAAAGATAGGGAAAATCGAGTTTAAAGCAAGAAGAATCGGTAGTTACTGCGAGTGAAAAAGGAAGATAACGGCATAAAAAGTGTGGTGACAATCTTGGTCACGCATACGAACATAGGGAAGACAATCGACAATTCTAGAAAAGTAGACTGAGGGATGTTGTTTCAACTGCAAACATGGAAGAACAAAGGAGATCTGCTAAACGCCAAGGGGGCTCGCGTATTTGGATGAAAAAATATACAATATAAAGGTAGGAGGAAATCCAGGAATGGTTGAGAAGGGAGAGGAGGAGGATAGAAACGGTTGGGGTCGAAGTCAAAGTATATGGCTGTAGAAGAAGACTAAAGGAGAGGTATTAGCGACCGGATTGATGATGAAGAAAGATGTGTAAGAAGGGAAGAAGATCAATACGTTCGAGAATGGTGGTGGTGCGGGGGGTGGGGATTAAGAGCAGGGTGTAAAGCCAAGCGAGGAGAAAGTGTTATTTTGGGGAAAAGGCATGCTTGGACACCACGTGTTAGGTCAGTATGTTTTAAAAATGATCAGCATAAGTTTTGAAATGTTTTAAGATAGTAGGAGCTATCTTCTTTTGTCATACAGGAGTAAGTTAGCTACAAGCTTGTTAATGATATCAGATAGTTCAACAGAGTTCTATCGGTAAGGAGAAGGATAAAAGGAATGCGGTTTTTGGTTTAGTTGTTTGATCCTCGGTCACCGTGAGTGTGAGAAGAAAGAAATATCATATGTGTAAAATAGAACCAAGAAAAAGTGTTAGTAAGAGGTAAATGTCACCGTGAGTGTCATTGGGAGGCACGATAACGAGCATGGGCGAGAGAGAATTAGTTCAGGACTAGGGCTTTCGTTCCCGCTTCTTGTAATTATTGATTGATTGATGTTCAAATTTATTTTATTTTTTATTGCAATTATTATTGTTAGAAACAATAAACATTTCACGATATGGTATAAATTAAACTCAAGATTAAACTTTTACCATTCCAATCTTTTAAACATCAGAGGTATTTTTTTAGGCCATTGGACTATTCGTTCAATTTAAAGCTTTTTTTACTTCTATCACGTATTTTATTCTTAAACTAAGTCTCTTATTTCTTTGAGTGAATTACATCGCTCTTTGAAATAATTGATTTTTCGTCAACTCTGTTGTGTGTTTATTCTGAAGTAGACCAAACAGGCTAGGTATGATGCCTAACTCGGTCAAACTTGGGGAACATGCCTAACTCTCTTTCCCTTTTATACTTTTTAGTTTAGGACCATTTGATGGACAGTTTTTGTCGATGTTGGACCAAAATTTGTTTGCTATGCATGGTAGAGGAGCTACAAGCTACACTTATTGAATGTTTGGCGCTGAGTGATAGGTCAGGCCCAAGACTTATGCACTTTTTAGAGTTTCTTAGCCTCTGGCAGAAACCCTTATAGTTTCGGTCGGTTTCTTCGGCGATATTATTCTGTAGCATTTCTTTAATTCAAAC
Organism: Druon quercuslanigerum; assembly: GCA_010014905.2. Classification (NCBI taxonomy): domain Eukaryota; kingdom Metazoa; phylum Arthropoda; class Insecta; order Hymenoptera; family Cynipidae; genus Druon; species Druon quercuslanigerum. Next base: position 29,750 of record JAAAKG020148189.1, read on the forward strand.
AATTTTTCTTGTTAAGCTTGTATATTTCCAAGTTTTCGTACAATATAAATCTATTGTGCTGTTTTTATACATTTTTCCCATGAAAAGTCCAGCTATATGCAATAGTTTTGCTTCAAATTAGATTTTAATATTAATGCCCTGAAGTTTTAAATCATTTAATATATAACTACTTTGTGTTAAACCTTAGAAGTAGCCTATCTAAGAATAATAATGATTGAAACTTACTTTAAAATGTAATATCCTACAGAGATCTTTAATAAGTTGTGGCAATTCAGTGATTTTATCTCTGCATCCTCTGAATGATCCAGCGACGGAAAAACACTTTGTAATATGCATACACACTTGGACTGCTACATCCTCAGGTTTGCTTGACCTGTTCAGTACCGAGACGCACCTTGTGTAAGCTTCTAAAAGAACGCTCAACCCTCCTTCCCTTCTCAATTCTTCTGCATTTAAAGCAGAACAGTGAACCGTGTGATATGTAAGTTCACTAGCAGCAGCCAATAGCGGGACAGATTTAGAGAACAACTGTTCATCGGCGGTTTCGAGTTTAATTGTTTTTATGATTTGCGGATATCCAGCGTACTTATAAGGTTTTAGTTCATCCTTATATCTATGAAAGAGAATACTTTGTGTTCTCAAGATTAGAACAATGTTGTCAGGATTTGGACCATCTCTTGTCCAGCAACTTCGGCTACATAAGAATTCATAAGCTTGATTAACAGCTTCGAATTGGTCCTGGAAACAGCAAAGAAATAATGTTAGAGAAAACGGGGGGAAGATTAGCATACGGGATGAAATGAGAAACTGAAATTTTTATCTAAATATATGTGATTGATAAGAACAATAGTATATTGAGTACCGAGTGCGGGAAGTCGACGGCTGCCCATGAGTGAGGGATTGGGCGCACAAGCGAAACAAGTACAGACACCCGCACGAATGGGCAATCGGTGGCCCGGCACAAGTTACTCATACTACTTTTTAAGTATAAGTGCGTAAGTAGAAGAGGAAGAAAGGGGATTTAAATATCTGAGCCTCCCGACAGAAGAAAATCATCTAATGATTTATAGGTTGTATTTGTTAAAAATAAAAGAGACTCGAGATTTCCCGACTTTATACGCATTCTTTTTAATACCAAGATATGGTTATATTATCTATAAAAAGTTTTTTGCTATATAAGAAACGTCGTTCTATGTTCTTTAGATAAATAAGCAAGAAGAAAAATTGTTTATCCTGAAGAGGGTCCACGTAGTAGAGCAAAAGCTCGTTTACAATGGACTTAAGGATCAGTATATCATAAAATCAAATTTACCAATCAAATACTGCGGACGCAAAGTTATAAAAGTTTATAAATGTTTACAAAATTCAGTACCCTCAGGTTTGTTGGGTCGCTGCTTACGAATTTGATTGTAGCTTAAAATTTATTTTTGTTAACGGGAAACGAATTGCGCCCATCGAATCGAATTCAGAGATACCTGAACCTTCGTCACATCAAGTCTCATATTTTTGATTGTGATTTGACGCGGTTGCAGATCTTTGTGTACAAACAATACTTAAAATAAAAAAACTACTATAGATTGCAAATATTTTACTGAAAATGATAATTATGCACATCATGCCCGGTATTTTCTGCTTTTTGAAAGATTATTTAGAAACAGGTAATGAAACTTACTCTCCCCTGTGGATTTTTATCAGGGTGATAGATTTGCGCCAATCTGTAATATGACTTGCGAACTACAGCTTCATTGTGCTGCTTAACATTTTGTAAACCAAGTACCTTGTAAGCTTCATCAACTGTCATTATTGGCGGCTTCTTCTCAACTTCTTTTTTCCAAGCCTCGAGGACGTCTTTTAATAACTTAACCTGAAAAACCAAGCAATAATTACATGAAAATAGCAAATAATTTTCAATGATTCAAACTCATACTGATTCAAGAGGACCTACTGGTTCTAAAATAGGCCACTGTGGAAACTTAGCAGTATCGCAGAGGTGTCGTAAGTAAAATATTTGACAAAATAATTCTTTTTCCAACTGAGGATACCTAATAGCAGGAATTGCAATATATTGGTACCGGGCCATAGTATGACTTCTCAATTTAGGAGAAAAATCAGCGATATGAGCTGCTATCTTTTCGATGAGCAGTCTTCTCATTTCAGCATTCCAAATAGCCTCTGGAGTATCATAATCTCCTAAAAATATCTGCGCGAATTTTTCAGGGCCATGGTTTTCTAAGTAGCTTACCATTGCGTCCGGTAAAAGTTGTCCAAGTATACTTTTTTGCATAATATCAGATAGAGTATTCTGAAATAAAAAAATCCACGTTTTCTTTTGTTTTATTTGTCCATAGTTTTACAAATTTAATTTATAACCAATAACAATTC
>JAAAKG020148190.1:0-10305 GCA_010014905.2 Druon quercuslanigerum
CGAATCGAAAGCTTTCCGGTAATCAATCCAGGCCATCGATAGGTCACGCTGGTAGGATGCTGCATCTTTGCAGACACGCATATCGATAAGCAGGTTCCCGACATCCTGCTACGCCTTTCTTTGAGTCGCGTTGTTCATAAATTTCTTCCCACACAGGTCCGATTGTCCGAACAATCCTGTCATTTAGGATAGCTGTGAATATCGTATACAGAATGTTCACACAAGTGATTGGCTTGTAATTCTTTGGGTCGGCTAAATTTCCCATTTTTGGCAGGAGAACTGTGCGCCCTTCCAAAAACTACTCCGGAATTGGCTCTTCCGACTTCACATATGAGGTGAAAATACGGGCCAAATGTTGGTGGGTTGAAGGAAACTTCTTCCACCAGATGGTCTTGATTCCATCTGGTCCTGAAGCGGAATAGTTTTTCATAAATCTCAATACTTTTTTACCTCCTCGGTAGTGATAGTTAGGAATTTTTCTCAGGTGTTCTTATGAGGGCATTACTTAGCTCGTCAAGTAAATATTGCACTGCGTAGACTTCTCTCCAAAAGGCTTCGACTTCCTCTGGTTTGGGCGGGTGATCGACAGCCACTGGTGGGTCTTGGAAGAGTGGAGATGAGTCAAAGAGAAACTGTTGGTTTTCTCTCACCCACTTCTCTCTCCGCTCTAGACTTCTCTTAGCTTCAGATAGTATCCGTATTCTCTCAACAATAATCTGCCTGATGGTCAGCAGCTTAGGCTTGTTAAGTGTGTGATAACGGATCCGGAGTTCGCGCGCGAACTTTCGAACCTTCGCGGTAAAATTCCTGCCAGATGTTATATCGTCAACCACACACTGAATGCGGGACGCGTACTGTCTTGGCCAGCCTATCTTTATAGCGAGTTTATGCATTCGTATTTTGGTCTTATGATCAACCGTTGGTTTTGTTTTACGGTTCGCATCAGCCAAAGCTCTGACTACATTATACACACAACAATTGATATTCCAGAGGTCGGATTTTTCAGAAAATTGTCCACGAAGCTCTTCATCTATTTTAGCCACGTCTTTTGGCTTGGGAGAAACCCGGGTGTTGATGTTTCTCCGGGTTATAAAGTATCGTTCATCCTCTATCGAATGCCTGCCCACGGTTCGTCTTGTCGCCTCTCTTTCTCTGCTGCCGGTTTGTTCTGGCTCTGGTAGAGTAGGCGTTCCCCTTACATAGCCCTTTTTTTGGAGTACTTCGGCATGGTTTCGCAGACGTTGACGCGAAAAGTGCGATAGCTCTGGGTGTTTCTCGCACCACAGAGCATGAAGTCGTGCCATGTAATTCTCTCGTTCAGGGGTTACACTCGAATCGTAGCATTCTAGCAAGTCGTGAGTTTTTCGCTCCTTCAACCTAAAAGCCCCAAGATTCCGCCGATCCATCGTTTTGATTCCATCTTCATTGGCTCCCCTAGCTCTAGAGTGGTCGGCATTGTTGGCTGACCCATTGTCGGGAGCCCTGCGCGTTCGATTGTTTTGAACCGCACTTACAACAACTATGTTTGGTGTATCATTGTTGTTCCCACGAGAAGCTAGGGAAAAGGTTTGTCCATCCTTGTAGAGTTCCGAACACAAGGATAAGGCTGCGAACTCTCACAGGTCGCCCGGTATCTCAGAGTCACCTTTCTAGACACTTCACCCACGTGCCATTCAGCTTTCTGCACGGTTTTCACACCTCCGCTTGGGGGTTAATTCCTTCTTGACCACCTCTGGACTATTGTCCGCGACTGCCTATTAATTTTTTTTGTAATAACATTCAGCAGAAACACTCTATCCGCAACCCGAGGACGCGTTCGGTGGTTTTGTCATAGGCCCTTCAGTTTGATTTTAGAGGAATCAAAACCGATCATATATATATATTATTCACGAGTATATAAAAATTGTTAAGATAAGAACTTGCTCAAATATGCCCTTTTCTAAAATGTGAAACCCAGCAATATAACAATTAGGTCTAAATTAATTATACCTTTTCTTCAACACATGCGTGAAAACTGCGGGGATTCGCGCGTGTGAACCGGGTTGCACTTTGCTGTTTGTTGACCAGGTGAAAACCAACTAGGAAAAAATCTCGTATCAGAGAAAAACAACTTATGATAGGGTGAAATTTCTAAGCGTGCTGCTACTGTATCAAAATTTCTTTTTAGGTTCTGGGCGCGATTTTCAAATTTTGATTCTGAATTTTGAATTTTCTATAAAATATTTGTAATGTTAGACTCAGAAAAACCCCATACAATAACTTCATGCGAAATGGGTATTTTCTTAAATTGTTGGTTCGCCATTTTGACTTCTCAATTTTAAATGCGATATTTGGAATTTCTGACTCAAAAATCGTTTTAATAATAGGCTTTAAATAAACCCCATAATTTTTAGAATCCTGTTGGTCGCTATTTTCGGTTCTTCGTAAAGTAATGCAATTTGGCAAGAACGCCTTCAAAAATCTGCAGCCGCGTTAAATTATAATTAAAAATAATTAAACTTCGTAAACGGAAGGATTAGATATCCCTGAAGACGAATATGACACCGCATTTTGTAAACTCAAGGTGGCGAGGGTATTACCAGCGACTAAATTTGGATAGTTTCGTTTTAAAAAAATGTAAACCTGTACAGTGTTATGCGAATGAAACTTTGAAAATATTGCTGATGACAAATCTAAAGTCGGATTTTAAAAATTCAAACATAGCACAGACTTTTTAAAACTAAAGGTCAAAGCATAGAAGTCTGCTGCATCGGCTTTAAAGAACATATTCTTATCAAGTATCTCGTGCTTCATACTCGAGTTTGTCTATGAAGTTTTATACCATTTTCATAAATGTATATTATTACAATTTATAAAATTTATTCGTATTAGAACATACTCGGTTTCATTGTCGCATTTAAAAAAATGCAAATTAAAAAAAAATTGGTTGATAAACATTTCATTGCAACTTCTGTCGTTTTTTCATAAACTGAATTTGCTCATTTCCAATATTATTTTTACGATTTAACCGTTATACATACGGCTTACGCAGCAGCCTTATCGTATCTTTAATTTCTAAATTATATCCCTAACCTGACTGACACAGACGTTCTTAGTTGAGTTTTCTATCGCATCGTGTTCTACATCACAGTTGTGTATCCAACCGTGAGTCACAACTGGCTGGTGTTTCAGGCTGAGTTCATCAAACTTTAGCAGCGTTTTGTTAAATGGGGGCTCATATGATCTCATTTTGGTATTACTGGTGAAATGGATGAATGAAAAAACGTAATACTTGATTTTCCATTATTTTTATGCTGTTAAAATTTGTATTTTCCATTTTTCAAAAAAATTAAATAAGTTGTTTTGATATTCTTGTAGAGAATAAAAAAAAAAACTTTTTTCTGTTCTTGACTTTCTTTCATATCGTGCGTTATTTAGCTTAAAATTTTCATTTGCGTGTGTTTTTTTGACAATTTTGTAAATGATATGACTCTGGTAATTTTTCACTTCATCAAAAAAAGTCATAGGATTAGTAATCCTGCTCACAGATAGCCAAAGATACATACATATATACAGACGGAGCAAATCATTAATAAAATTATACACAATTGTTTGTGAAAATCGGTAACTAGGTTTTTTTGATCGCTTATTACGAATCTTTAGTCAGATTTTTAAAATCCAAGATGGCTGATAAGAAATTTAGAACTAGAAGTTTATAGACTCAGAAATGTTTAAAAGATAGGTTATATTACTCACTGAAAATGTAAATCAAATTTTAAATGAGATTCGTAACCAGCCCTGTTCTGATTTTCACAAACAAAGATAAATTAATCAATCATTTCATCATCTGTATTCGATGGGCCAGTCTGATTTATGAAAATACAGCTTAATATTGGCAAGCAGAATCTCAAATAATCCCAAAGTACTGATTCGTAATAAGAGCCCCAAATAATGGAGAGCTATAATTTTAAAAAAATATAATACATTTCACAAGTTGTGGAAATCGGACTTTAGGTTCGTAATCGGCAAAGTAAAATTTTTCCGTACGCAAGCCTTCAAAAGTTTTACTTATTTTTACTAATATCTTTACACTTTTTAATCATTTAAACACTCATACTGGATCGACAATTTTGAATTTGGAAAACATGACGTCAGATTCATTATCAGCAATGCCAAAGACATAAAATAAAACGTTTTACACCTTTAAAAATTTGATTCACATCAATCTGGCAAATATGATGTTCATTGTATTTCTCGAAAAAAACTGAACTACCCAATTTTGACCGTTTGTATGGATTTTCTTTTACAATACTTTGTTTCTGGATCTTAAAAAATGCATGACTATAGGCAAAATAATTATGTATGGATTCTAAAGCTCGGCCTGCCGAAAAAAAAATTTTAATATATTTCTGAAACTGAAAATTCTAAATATCACAAAGGCCAGTAATTTTTTAAAGGGAGATTATAAGTTGAAAAATCGAGATAATTACAATGAATATTTTGATCGAAAAAATTGGTGATAATCTAATTTGTTCATTTTTTGTTTTTAAGCATGTCATACGGGCCTAAATGTGTGTTTTAGGAATAGGGCTTTGTGCGAATTCGCAGTCAAATTAAGTTTAAATCCTAAAAATATTTGTCAATAAAATTTTTTTCTATTGATTGCACAACTTTGGAATGTAAATTTCACTTTTATATAAAATTGGAAATTGTATTTTTGATCACTTTTAAATTTGACAAAATGTGTTTCTTAATAGCCTCGAGCAAAAAGAAATGTCCAGCTCCATTTTCGAAAGATCTAATTAAACTTGTATGAAACTTTCAAGGGTGCCATTCAGCACCGGTTTCTCTCGAAGTTAATTAAGAATTTTTTTTTGAGATTTAAAATTCAATTTTTAAGAACTTTCCTTGCGCCTCACGTATAATCGTGAAAATGTAAGTTAGAACCTTATTGCATCCTCCCCTCATTTTACCTATAAAAATTTTAATGTACTTACGGATGGCACTGTCATATATAATAATCGTTAACTGGTTGATACATATAAATATAATCTCACAAATTATGGATTTATGCACGTTCTGTTTCATTTTATATACTGTCTTTATACTTTTTTTATTTTTTTATTTTTACGTTATGTTTATTTGATGCACCCAATAAATCCCCCAATTCTCTGTGCGCCCCATCTCCCATCGAACTCAGTCGGACAGTCGCCCCTCATTTGCCTCCGGGGTTGGCGCCCCTGGATATTCTATCAAATGAATTGCTGTGATTTGTTTGGAAAAATAGTATTATCGCCATAAAATCACTGAAGCGTCCTCAAAATTGAGAGTGGTACCATGATATCAAGTCTTTAAATTACTAACGCTTGTTGCACAAACGTTTCGTTACTATTGTGCAATAAAAGGCCGTGCTTGCTTTGCATTTTACTGTCGAGTCAATAAAATGACCAAACGAGTGACAAATTCCTTTCATAAAGTAAAACGACAAAAAATCTGTTAAAGAAGACAAATGTACTCTAAATTAAATGTTTCTCACAAAAGAACAATTTATGTTCTTAGTTAATTTTAGTCTATTGCTCTACAGTATAAACTTTATTTCCCTTTTAAATGCGATATATTGGTAACATCTTAAATTGTATGCAAAATAACAATTTTGTATGAAGTATATACGCGAAAATGTTGAACTTGAATTAAGATATATTGAATCACAGTGATTACGTTTTTTTTTTCATTTGCGAAAGTTCAAATTACATCTCTTTCAACTGATTTCTTGTGTCACAATTACATCTAGGAAATTTAGTTTAGATGAAATATGAGTATATTCATTTATCAAGTGAAGTGACCAAAGTGCCAGTGGTTTGATAATAAATAACTCACACTTTTTGCAAAAGATTGCGTTTACACCCTTTGAACTTTGCACCAGCCAACTGTCTTGGTGAAAATTGAAAATATTAAATTTAGAAAAGAGAAGAAAGTTAATAATTGAACCACTGTGGCGTTATTATTTAACTTTTGCCATTCAGGTCAACTAAATACAATATATAAGGAAAACCACTTGCGCGCTTGCTTGCCCGCGTTCTATAACGTTTCATTTACCTAATTTCTGTTGGTGTAATAATTCTCTACTTTCCCTACGACGTAAAATTATTTTGCAGCGTCAGCCAGCTCACTATTTCTAAATAAATTATACTGCTTCCTCAAGCTAGTATCCGCGTTGCGTCGCGGCCAAAGTAATTACTCTTAGAAGTGCATTGCAGATGGTCTACCTTGCACCACTATTAAAAAAGACCACCTTCTTGGTTTTCATTATTCACGACACGGACCAATTAAGCCATGTACTCGCTACTGATTACTACTCAGTATCACACAAAGACTGTCTTATTTCTTTAATATTCGTTCATTATTTATTAAAGAAAGGAGCAGATACTGCTGACTGTTTCTCATTAATTTTATACTTTTCAAACCATTTCAAATTATTTTTATAATATTTTCTAATTGAAAAGTAAATGAACCAGCCGTAAATTTTCTTACAACATAGCAAACTACATTTAATGAACTAAAATATTTTGTTGAACGAAAACAATTTTTTTCCGATGGCTCTTGAAATAAATTTTTTTTCTTCAAAATAAGAGTACTTAAATTTTTAAACTATGCATTCTTATTCTCTAGTGTCTCATTTTTGTTGTAACTCAAAACACCGAATCAGCTATTTATGAAAATCGAGGTTTTATTTTACTATAAATATCTAAAGAATTATTGTAAAGAAGGTGATAGACATGTCAACTTGGATTTTAAAGAAATTCCAAATGTTGATCTCACGCAAAATTGCTTTTATTTTTTTTCGGGTATTATTTTTGTTTCCTTTCAAAAAATATCACCAAAGTACTATTAAGTATTACCGTCTAGTACCACAAAAAATTAAAATTCTTCAAAATTACAAGATGTCAGCAAAACCAATAAATTTTCACATTCCGCATTAAAATCTAAAATGTCTGAAGAAAACTGAGTTTCTTCTCATCTATTATTAATAGTTTTTGATTCCTGATTAAGAGATTTGAAAAAAAATATTAAGTGGATTATTTTTAGATATTAGAAAAGCCATTAGAAGCAATTATTGCAACACTTTAGTTTCTTGTAAAAGTTCAAAAGATTTTCCTTCCAAAATTAAAATTTTTTTTCGATTTTTCTTGTTTTAATATTTTCTAATCCACACAATGGCTTTTTAAATACTTTCAATGCCTAGGGTCAACGCATATTTGTTGGAGATACATTTTTACCAAATGCTAAGAATAATAAGATTGAATATTTTAAACATAAAACTCTTTGAAAAAAATGTCTGGCAGCCATCTTAGATTTTTTTGGAAATGCAATACATTTAAGATCACTATATAATTGATAGGTATAAAACAAAACTTTTTCTTATCAAAGTAAGTTCAGTTTTCATTGAAAACTGTAGGAATAATCATTGTCCTATTTGAAGCTCTATTTACTTATTTATTGTTTTTTTAACTGAAATATACTTATTGAGATAAAATTATTTTTATTAGGTTTCTTCCCATATTCCATAAGAGGCCGCCAAAAATAATTTAGGTAGGCAGCTGTAAAATCTTGCTAAAAAACGTAGAAATGTATTGTTTTAAATATTTGAATTGCCACAGTTTGGTTTTTTCTTCTTCAAAATTTTAAAAATTTGCCCCCCCCCCCGCTACACATGACAATAATTTATTTGAGTTTTTCGTAATCTTCGGTGATCCTTTGTTAATATATGTACGCAACATGATGTAACTAACGCGCTAATAGCACGGTCTTTATACTCTCTGTCACGCTGGGCTGAGCACCGCCTCCCTTCCGATCCGGCGCTTCCCGCATCATAAAAGGCGGAATTTACGGAAATCCAGGTTCCAGTGTATTTTAGTTGCAAGTTTTACAAAATTAAAAAATTTAAAGTAAATTTCTGTTCCACGTGGGGAATTTTAAGCACCTAAACATGAAAAGATTAGTCTTAGACTTGCAGAACTTTATATTTTTGGATATTCAAATAAATGCTATCAGCTAAACCATGCGAAAATATAATAAACCAGCACCTTGTACAAAAAAAGACTAACTTATATTCTGCAAATATAAACAAATCTATAATTTTTGGAATCGTATATAAATAGAGATACTAAAGAAAAGATATATCTACGTTTTTATGGAAATAGGATACTACACTTAAGAAGTTGGGTAAATGATTTCCCTTTTTAATAATAGAAAAAGGAGACGAATAACAGGAAAGCTTTTGAAAAGCCAACGATGAGAAAATGCTTGAAAGATCAAGGGATCAGAACAATTTTCTTCGGTACTTCATGGTGTAGTAGTGCCACCAACTACTTTATCTGTCCTTTGTTTCAAAAGTCTTGCTAGCGATCAAACGGGCTTTTATAAAAGTCTTCAAGTTCTAATCTCATACAATTGTTGTACTTTCTTGGAATAAAGAAACTAACAATAAAATGCTAGATTTTACACCTAATCTTTTGTCGCAATATTCTGCTTTTTTAAACTTTTCAGTTTAAATCAATTTCATCCTATTAAATTAATGAATAATTGCCCAAATACAAAATTTAAAATATTCTTTAAAATTACTAGTGATAATATTTTTCCTCGGTTCTCCAAGTCAATATAGGATATATCACAATTTATTCTCAACCAAATGTTCATTATTTTTGCAATGTCATTGTTGTTGGTATCCTATTTCGCAAGTAATTTCACGGGCTTAAAACTTCGCCAGCAGTTGGCATTCTAAATTGTATCTGGATACAAATAAACAATTACAACAATTCGGGAAAAATGAGACCATTTTAAAATTTTTGGCCTTTTCGATCGTAATACATAAGCTTGTAGATTCACCTTAACTCTGATGGATAAAATAGAATGTATAATTTAGTACAAAACTTGCGATGATGAATGATAATTGCTCATATCAGTTCTTATTTAGCATTTCCGTATTTTATTTCAAATTCAAAGAATAAATTATTTTTTATTTTAATATTTTCTCCAGTAAATTACCATATTAAATACATCTGTGTCCTGCTTTTACTTCTTACAACTAAACTGATTTGTTCCTGTTCTTAATCTTAAGTTTTGACAAAATGCGAAAGTGAATGAAGGGCAAAAGAAATCCTTTAGGTTATATAAGTTTCCGTCATTATTTTTTCAGTCATAAAAAGGCATTCTATGATGAATAAGGAATATATGAATTATATAGTTTTTAGCAATATATATTTTAAGATTCACTATATTCAAATTAAAAATTTTTAGACATATAAATGCCCTTAACTTAAAAATATTCGCATTTTTTTATATTTTTATATTTAATATATATATATATATATACGTTTAGATATTAATAACACATCCTCCTCTTGCAAAAAAAGTTAGGAGTTAATCAGTACTAGTATCAGCAAAGTACACAGCACCGTCATATGAAAGTTGAGCAAGTTGAGCAAAGTAGATGCGTTATCGCTTTTACACTATTCAGTCACTTAATAAGCACACATCTGGAATTTTTTATCGATAGGTACTGATGTATATATTATATCATCATAGCTTATAAAAACTTTAATAATACTATTATCAGAAATTAGAAGAAAAGAACACTACTTAACACCCCGTTTAGAATATTATTAAAAAACTTCATAAACCTGACTCTATTTAAAGGTTACTCTAGCTTACTCTATTTTTAAGTCTGCTTAATTATTTTTATTGAAGATGACTATGCATGATATTTTAAGTGTCAAAGATTTTTAAGTAGTTTACAACGTTTAGTTATATCAGAAGTTATTTATAAATCGATATAATAGAGCAATTTCTAACTTTTATTAAATATTCTGTTACAAAATTAATTGCATGAAAGAAGATGATCATGACAAGGATCAAAAAGTCTATAAACTGTCTAGAAGCTTCAATTTATTCGTTAATTATCAAAATAAGGGACTACCAACAAATTTTATTTTTTAGTAGCATACCCGAAGCAAATAGAATAATCATGTGTTTGTATTATTCTGTATGTTTTCCACCATGTTCTATTGTAACTTTTAATAAAATAGAGTATAAAAAACAATGTTTTAACCTGTTTTGGATATATCAGTCAATTTTTGTCTAACTCGGGCTAAAAATTTTAGAATTAATAAAAAATCAGTGTTCAGTCCTGAACAATTTTTATATTTCCAAGAATTTTATACGAAAGTGAAAACCTTTACTCATCGAATAATATTTTAAAAAAGCACGTTTCTGTAAGGATTTTATTACCAACAAAATGTTGACCATTACAATTTCATTCTTTATTTT
>JAAAKG020148191.1:0-10305 GCA_010014905.2 Druon quercuslanigerum
GAACCTTCGCAAAATTAGGCCTTCTGAAATTTGAATTTTCAGTAAAATGGACTTTCGGAAAAATGAATCTTCGCTAATACTATTTTTCGAATAATTGGACATTCGTTGAAATAATTTTCGTTCAGCTAATCATTCGTTAAAATGGGTTACGGCCAGTTAATCATTCGGTAAATTAGTTTTCCTTAAAATAAATTTCGGTATCCTAGTATTCGCTATTTTAATATTCGGTCACTTGAACCATCGGAAAAATGACCGTCTGTCGACCTAGATAACAACTCTAGCACACCATGCGCGCATGGCGCAGGCACACCGTGCATATTTTCACGCATGACGTGCGTTCAGATCAGCAAGCAGATGTATCGTCCATGGAGCCGCATATGCTAGGCATGTCGTGTAACGCAAGTACGTGCGCTCATGACGCAAGCACTTAGTGCTCGCCTCACTAAGACTCATGGTGTATTTACACGCCAGTTTACTGATCGCCAGCGAGCGAAAATTCATAAGAGTAAAAGAGACAGAGAGCGGAAAATTGGAAGAAAAGTACTCTCGATCTCTTTTATTCTTTCTTATGGCTTTTCTTCTGGCTGGCGAACAATTAAAATGCGTGTAAATACACCAGCTCTGCTCAGCTTGAACGCTTCGATTAATTTCAACATTTTCACTCTGCCCTATTAACGAATTACAATACTTATTGCGATGTCATTCGCTGAATAACGAAACAAATTTTAAATACGTATTGAGATCACATTAAATGTTAACGCAAAAACGTCGAAAGCGTCAAATCGCCGAACTGGCATTACTTTAGAGTCGTTAGACTTTAAACCACAAGCGCTATAAAGTCCGCTAGGGATAGCAATGTGGCCGCCATGGCCTACTGCCCTTGCGTTAGGGTCGCGCTTATCTTCTCTATAGTTGACGCTAAATTCAAAATGGGTATTAAAAAGAATTCTTTTTATTACGTAAATAGTAATTACAAAACGAATAATTGAATATTCATTATTTTTTCTGAAATTTTAACTGATTGTTCAAAATTTGTTTGTTTTTTATTTTTAGCAAAAATTAATTTTTTAGTTGAAAATGTAACTATTCCATCTTTATTGTACATTTAGCTTTGTTTGTTTAAAACTAAACTATTTGGTTGAAAAATTTCTTTTCGTTCTTGCATACTTTTTAATGAACTCTTATCTTCCGGTTTTAATGTTATTTTTAACTTCTTTTAATTTCATATTCAAAAAAATATATTTTTATTTTGCACAAAATAATTTTTTAACGCTGTTCTTCGTATTTATTTGAATTCAAAATTTCAAACTCTTTGACGGAAAATAATAATAAATTTGTATGTACTTTAGCAAATTTCAAACTTCATTCATAGTTCACGCATGTATGGTATGTTTCAGTTAGTTCCGAATTCCCTCACCAGGTGATTGTATATATGCTGACATTGGCGACGCACTGTGCCCTCAACTTCAACAGCGCCAAAAAAGTTTATAAACAATTTTACTTTAAAGATCGATAGTTCATCCTTAATCTTTAAGGAAGAATCTAATTTCATGCCTTCTTGCTAATTCTTAATATTAGCCAATTTATTTCTTTATTAAAGTAGTCACCATCAATTGTAAAATACTATAATGTAAAATTGTAAACTGTTACCTAAATACTTTGAACTTAAGTTTCAATTCAATAAAGGATTAAATGTTGTAAAATAATTAACTCAAAATAAAAAATAAATAAAAAATTTAAAATGATTGCTTTTCGTATATCAAATTACTTTTCACCTGCTTACAGACAAAAGTCCTCTACTAAAAGTTTTCCAACTCGGACACTCACTTGTCCTCAATATATTATGAACCGTAAGACCAAATTCCACGAAGTAATAGTAAGGAGTCGAAACTCCGTAAGTGGGGGTAGGACAAAAACCCCTCCAAGAAATATGACGAAACGTAAGAACGTTTCTACATTTTTGTCATGCGCGTTGATGCTTTCGTGTGACGTGATATTCCCCCTCTATGCTATATATTTAAACGCGCGGATCAAAATTCAAACGTCTGCTAGACTATATCGACAATGCGCATGACAAAAATATAGAAACGTTCTTACGCTTTGTAAACTGGTCATAATTTTTGGAGGTGTTTTTGTCCCACCTCTGCCGCCAAACGCATAGGGAGATACCACTCCTTACTATTACTTCGTGCCAAATTCATTACAAATTGTGCAGGCAGTTCATGCTCAAAAACAGAATAAACTACTCACATATGTTATTTTTCAACGGGAATAATACAACCCGTATCTTACCGATTTGAAGAAAAAAAATTTATTTGACAAAGTTATGTGTATTAAAATTTTGAAAATTGAAAACGCGGATTATAAAAAAAGATTAACATTTTTGTTAACGGTGACATTGTGTTATCTTTTTCGTTCTGATCCTGATACACGGACAAAACTGGAAAAATAGTTTGTATGAAGAGTGCTGTATTACGTTACAGATTATTATGGTTACTAGTGGCTGTTGCTCGAGTACAGGTACACTTCTTAAAGTGTAAAGTTAAGATTACTAGATCACATCATTTCTATATCTATTAATAACTGTTATATAGACAAATAAAGTTATATGTGATACATGTATTACTTTGAATAATTTCAATAAAGTACCTTTTGTAATAGGCATCGCAAAAAACGCTTAAAACGAAAAAATAGACAAAAATATTCCCTGGCTTTTCAGCGTAAAATGTTGGCTGAGATTTTTTCAACAGAATCCAAACGAGATATTGACGTAATTAGCTAAAGCGTCCGCAATAGGCTTAGGTTTCAGGTTGTTTTTAGGGTAGGATTCGAAGCCCCAGCGGGTGCGATTGTTCATAGCGTTTACGCGTTCGATTACGTTTGTAAGTCACCGTGCGTGCAATTGCATAATTTCAAAAATAAATTAAGTGCAGTTATTAAAAAAGAAAACTTTTTTTTGTAAATTTATCATTATGTTACATCATCTGTTTCGAGCTGCTGTAATGGAACTTCTACACGGAGAAACCTTATGCAGCAATATTTGCTAAAAATCAGACTAGATTTTACTATTTTTAGTTTGCAATGGAGGGACATAGCGATACTTTTGTAATGTTTACTACTTCGAGTAGTAACTAGTAACTACATGCCGAACTACAAAATTCATTGGAATAAAATTAAAAAATGTTACATTTATTCCAAAAAAAGGTTCGAAGTATTTACAAACCTCTGTAGTAAACCAGCAAGCAAAGTATTATAGCCACTAACTAATTTCGGCAGAAGAAAATTCTAAATTCCTTGCATTAATATCTGCAAAAGATAAGAAATATTAGCAAAGGACTATAGTAACGTCGAGAGAGACCAGCACACTCATTTAGTAAGCGACTTAGTAAAAATTAGTGCAGTCAGATTAGCAGACGAAAAAAATAAACCCCACATGCGCAGCGTCGGGTTGAACGTTACAACATACGTATCCTTTACTGTTACACATGCACACGATGTAAATGCAGTCTTATTATGGGATGTTGAACTGTTTCGCACTATTATATTGATTTAAATTGCAATTATACAGTAAACATGATTGTATATATAGTTTATACAATATCATATACGTACAGGAATATTATATTATAAGCTGAAACAGAAAAATGTGATTAAAATAAAGCTGGTAAAAATCGAACACGGGTCTCCGATGCGGCAGCACGGCGATATTCCATCATGCTAAACTAGATAACGAGATACACGAATTCATCGCCCATATGAAGTAAATGCTAGCACTTAAATTGATTTCCATGAAATTATTCATTAATTTTTCACAGTGATGGCATTTTTCAAATTCTAAGCACCATATCTTAACGTAATCAAATATCCTAATATCGAGATTTAAAAATAATTTTTTACTCTTTGTGGAAATTTTTGTGCAATTCTAACTTTTCGAATTATTATAATTTATTGTAATAAAGATATTTTGCGTCAAACCAAATTGAGTGTCTTTAATTAATAAAGCTGAAGGTTATTTCATGTCAGTTGACATCGTTTACGCTCGGCTGCACTAGGTCCAACGCTAGGCTCGCTTACTAACAAGAAAAGGTCCCTAGGTGTACCTCACCGATTTCTTTCATCTTGCGATATGTTGTAGTACTTCAAAAAATATTAGACACGCATTTTTTTCAAGTGCTAATTCTTCGATTGCAGGGGTGCAAATCGCCCTAAAAGTTCACCACTAAAAAGAGGTTTTTTTTCAATATCTCATGAACTATTTAGACTCTTTGAATAAAATTTATGTCAAAATTTTTCTTTCGAAAATTCATCCTTATAGAGGATAAATTTTTTGTGAAAAATGGTTGCAACCCTTTATTTGAAGGGGTGGGGGTAATTTGCTATTTTTCACTATTTCTCGATAGAAATTGTATAAAATCAGCTCGATTGGGTTAAAAATTGAAGTTTCATGAAAAAATAGAAATATTTAGTTAATGAGTTTCGAGAATTTCCGAGAATTTCGGTAACAAAAAATTTTTAAGGGTGTTTTACCCCTAGACTTGTTTTATTGTTCTTCGCTTATATAGCATGTTATTCATTGAATAACTTTCAAACATTAATTATTATACATATATAACCTCTAATAATTATTATACATATATAACCTCTAAATTTTTGTCACAATCAGAAAGTTAAAACGAAAAATTCAAAAAAGAATTTAACTTGTGCTTTGAGTAATCCTTTAAATTCATAAATTAATTTTTTCATTCAAAAGCTTGATACTCCGAAAAATGACCATTAATAATTATGCTAAAGTGCGATAAAATATGCTGATTGACATTCCTAATGCTCGATGTTTTATAGCAAAAAAAGTCAAAATGTATTTTCAAAATGAGTAGAAAGTTAGCGATGCATTTATTACTGACTTATCTTCTAATTCTACTAAATTTCTAGACTCTCACATACTGTTATCCATGTCCCCGGAAGTAAGTATATTTTTTCGAAAAAAATTTCGGATGATATTATTATGAGTAATGCAAATCACATAAACATTAGAAGTATCGTGAATATACCTACGGTAATCAATATTCGTATAGATGACGTATAATTTATATTTACCATATGCATTATTTATTTGTACCATTTATAGAAGTTTTAGTATAGAATTTTCCATTTATATCAAATCCAGTTACTTAATTATTGTTGAATAAGTACATTTAACTCTTCATGTTAGAGTAAAATGTATTTGCTATTTATTATGTACAGATAATAATGTTATGACTCAACTCATCGATGATACGAGGAAACTTAAAAAATTATTCCAACCGTAGGATGTATTTGGCTTCAGAATTCGGAAAAATTATGTCAGACACTTTTCCGACAGCGTTATATTAATGAATGGAGATGTAAATCTTCACTTACGAAATAATATTATTAGACTTCAATCATTAGTGCACAATCAACTGTCTTTACCAAGATACATCAATTTATTTAAATATTCATGGTGTAAAAGTGGTTTCACCAATGTAGAGCCGAAAAAGTTTGAAAATCCATTTGATTTTGCTTTTGGATCGCAATCTAATATTCATTGCGAAATCCCAGGTTGTTCCAATATTGCAATTGTTCGATGTTCTTGGTGTAAAAAAGCATTAAGTTTGAAACACTTTTTCAATGATTATCATTATTGTTCCACATATAAACCCTAACGCAGTTTAATTTTTAACATTTTCATAAATAATCTATTTATACCATTGTCATTTCAAAAATTAATTATGAAAATATTGTTTGCTGAAGAAACCATTCATAATAATAAATTCTGGATGAAAGCAACTAATACTATGTGTATAGTTTTTGTCCACAACTTTAAATCTTAAAATGCAAGTGTGCAAAGTTAATGATTTAGATTTTATCTTAAAATACTGCCAACTTGTGAAACTGGAGTGTAAGATGAGTTGGTGCATCAAGTAAGTGCTAACAAACATCTAAAATACTGAAAAAATGTTAAACATTTACTGCTCAAGAATCGCTGCTAAAATTGAAAATTTTTATAACGATTTTACACCAGCAAAATACAGTTTGATGAAAAAACGCCAAGAGGATTTTCTTCTTGATTTTTTCGTAGAATCAATTGGTTTAATCATTTAAAATAAAAAATTTTTTGAACATTTCTAATTGTTTGTAACAATTTTACATGATCAAATTGGAGTCTGAAGAAAAAACATTATGAAGGTTTTTTCCCCCACTTTTTCATAGAATCGATTGGCACAATTGTTTTTTTTTAAATAAAATTTTCGACAATTTGTTTGGACAATTTTTTATAAACAATTACAAATGAGAAAAGGAAGAACAAGTCAACTAAATATTTCTATTTTGTTCATAAAAATGCAATTTTTGACCCAATCGAGCTGATTTTATAAAATTTCTAATGAGAAATAGTAAAAAATATCAAATTTACCCCCCCCCCCCTCCAAATAACGGATTTCAACCCTTTTGCACTAAAACTGTAGTCATAGGGAGGCATTTTCAAAAGGAAGATTTTTACATAAATTTTATTAAAAAACTGTACATAGTTCATGAGATTTTTTAATGGACGAATTGGCACTTTAAACAAAATACGTTTCTAATATTTTTTGAAGTACTAGAACATATCGTAAGATGAAAGAAATCGGTGAGGTACACCTCGGGACCTTTCCTTGATCCTTGTAAGTCACTTACTAATATTCAAGAGCGCTCTTCCGAATTCGTCTTACCCGATAATAAAAAAAATTGAAAGTGTCATAGTACAATTCATATGCCTACAGACAATAGCAATTCCTCTTACAAATTTAGCCTTTTATGTTACTTTAGGTACTTATTACTTCTACTCGTTTTATATAATTTAATGATGTCCCTACTAATTTATCCTATCTAGGATTTTACTATAAAAAATACTAAGATTTCGTAAAGTGGACGGCGAAGAATTAGAAGTGGTAAATAGCTTTAAATATTTGGGATTTTGGTTTTCGAGGGGTGAAGGGGGGCTTGTACAAAGCACGCGGAGAAAATAGCAGGGAAAGCGAGTACCGCCTCGAATGCAGCCTGGGGTGTTGTAAAGAGAGCAGGAATTAATAAGTTGGGTAAAATATTATACATTATGGACACATTAGTGAAAGCAGGAGTGATGTACGGTGTAGAAATTTGGGGCTGAGCCAGAAGGGATTCAATAGAGAGAATGCAAGGTAGGTTCGTAAAAATGGCAATGGGAGTTGATAGCAAAACTCCAGGTTATATATAAAGAATGGAGGCAGGAAGACAGAGTATAGAGATTGAGGCTAGGGCAAGAGCAAGCAAGTACCTTATGAGAATATGTGAAATGGGTAATGAGAGATGGCCAAAAATCTGTTTTGAGGGAAGAGTTGAGGGAAATTAAAAATAGAAAACCCACGAGTTGGGGTAAAACATTTGAGAAAGCTTGCCGGGATGTAGGTGACGGAGCAAAAGCAGGGTTGCTTTGGGAAGGGGGGAGGCAAGAGGAGGCCAAGAAGAACCTAGAGAAAGAGGTCGAGACGATTACCGCGCATGAAATACAGGAAGATTGGGGGAGAATAGACAGGTTATCGTATTTTTGCAGATATAAAAGTTGGAAATCACAATTAGGTAGGGAGGTATACATGGAGGACGAAAAGATAAGTGGGAAGGATAAAGAGCAGTGGGCGGGAATGTGGGGAAGGCAGGTAATAAGGGATTTGTGAACACAAGATACAGATTATGTAAAGAAGAGGAGGAAAAATTTTTCCATATATATTAATATGCAAAGGGGCTATTGAGGTATTAGGGAAAAAATGCGTGGAAGGGGTGAAGGATTGGGTTGGTGGAAAAAAATGGAGGGATTTTGAAGAATTATTATTTAAAACTTTGAGTGAAAAGCCAAAACCCATCCTCTGCGAGTATGCTAGGGGTTTTGAAAAAGAAGCAAGGGGAAAGGTAAGGGAGAGCGATGGCAAAATATCAGCTTTAAGTACATAAGAGTTGTACAGGATTATATAGTTTCTTAGTTTTTAAGGCTTTTTCCTTGTAAGGGTGGAAATATGTTTATTTTTCTTACTTTCCTTATAACTCGATCTTCCTTTCGTTTGCTGTACCCTAATGGTCGAACCTTTTGTTACTCTAGCGGCGGTTTTTCTGAAAATATTCATATTTAATTTGCTCAAAACCCCCACCGTTTTCTCCTCTTTATTTTTTTACAGTTTCGTCTATATGTGAAGAATATATTCCATGACA
Organism: Druon quercuslanigerum; assembly: GCA_010014905.2. Taxonomy (NCBI): domain Eukaryota; kingdom Metazoa; phylum Arthropoda; class Insecta; order Hymenoptera; family Cynipidae; genus Druon; species Druon quercuslanigerum. Next base: position 8,236 of record JAAAKG020148191.1, read on the forward strand.
TTCTCCTGGAACCATTTTTCTTGAGACAAGAAAGCAGCCTGTCTGTCTCGACTACATCAAAGTTCTGGCAGTCAGACGAACAAAATATTGTCTCATCCCACAACGTGTCCCTTTGGGGATCAAATTTTTATTTTCATTTATATCTAAATTATAAACATTTTTCTTTAAAAAATGCATAGAACTCACTTTGGAATATAAAAATGAATAATTAATCTTCGCCAAAATTTTTCTTATACTTATCGACACTTGAATTTAATGCACAAGGATATAGGAAAGATAAGAAATTGTTTACTTGCATACTTATTTTACCAGATTTATTATACGAGAACCTTAATGTTCTGGAGACTTTCCCGAATACTTCTTAAACTGTCTTGAATGTTACCTAAGACTTGGTAAACTCCTGTGAAAAATGTATTTAAATTTGATACATTCTTTCTCGTAGGGTAAAAAATGTATAAAAATCTAATTCAGAAAAGAACACAAGCATTCAATAACTTTTAACAAATAAATACACTATTAAAAATGTTTTGGATTCTACAATACTTCTATACAATCAGGGTGTCCAGCGATTTTTAGGAACGAAATTCAAGGTCTTTTCCAAGGTGTCTTTTTTACATAAAATAATTAAATAATCGTTTCTTATAGTTGTAAAAAAGGCCATTTCATTCTTTATTGGCCAACAATTTTTAAAGAAAGCTGAAACATAAATAAATTAGTTAATAATTTTTTGCGAAAATTGCATTTGGAATCTTTTTAAATTTTTTGTAAAAATTTGAAATTCTTAAAATCTTTGTGAAATTTTTATAAAGTATATATTTGTAAAGGCTTTCTTTAATCTTTGTGAAATTTTTTATGTTCGTTTAAACCTTTGAATTCTGGTGTACTCGAACCTTTGTGAAATGTTTGGAATTCTTGTATTCTTTTAAAATCTTCAAGAAATTTTTATGAAATCTATAAATATTTGTGAAATCTTTCTAAAATCTTGTGTATTCATTTGAAATAATTTAAATATTTTTTATCTGGGTAAAATTAATTGTAATCTTAATAATCTGGTTTTCTCTTTTTGAAATCTATGAAATCTTTTGACAGTTTTAAGATCTTCACAAATGTTCGAAATCTTTAGAAAATTGTTGTGAAGTGTCATTGCCAAACCTTTTGAATTATTTGTCAAATTTTTCTTAAGTCTTTATTTTTAAAATCTTGTCTATTCGTTGCAATCATTGAATTATTTGGAATCTTAGAGAAATATTTAAAATTCTTCTAAAATGTTTTGAAATCGTTTCAAATCTTTATTCTGAAAGTTTGATGAAATTATTGTAAATTATTTGAAATCTGGTGTACACGCCTTTTTAAAATCTTTTTAATATGTTTAAAATATTTTTAAATATTTAAAAATCTGTGAAGTATTTTAAAACCTTTTTAAATCTTTAACAATGGTTTGTAATCGGGTGAACACCCGAAAACCGAGAGGTGAAATCCTTTGAAAAATCTGCTATATAGCCATGGGTCATTCTAATTCTGAAACTGAATTAACATAGAAATTTGCAACTAATAATTTCCATAAGCTGAATTTCACAAAAAAAATGTAGACTTCTACATTCTATATTAGCGGTGAAGAAATTAAAACCTTGAAAAATTATTCTCAATATTAAAGTCTGTTCATTGAAATCTATAAAATAATTGGTATAGTCTACAAAAGAATTACTAGAAATCTCTTTATTTATTCAATGTTGAGTAAAAGATAAATATATCTTGATAAATAAAAAACCTTTCAGTAGCAACATTTCTTCTAAAAGAGATGTTTCTTTCATAATAGATTAAAAGATTTAAGTTACCCGAGCAGAAATACAAATATGGATCTAATTGGGGCCAGATCGGGCAAAATTTGGCCCAAATCGGGCTATCTATATGGGGCCATACTCGAAATGAAACGCGATACCCGATCGGGGCCCAAGTTCAGCGCCTAAAGATAACCCAATCTGGCCCTGCTTGAGCCCATATTAATTAATTTTTATTATTCATATTTAAAAGGTTTTTTATATAAAACAATATTAAAATCGCATATATCAC